>JARKIC010001292.1:0-135150 GCA_029378375.1 Mycena olivaceomarginata | reverse complement strand
GCGGTTGCCAATGAACACCTTTCGGCCGGCCCGCAAACAAACACTTGTCGTGTATGGTTTCGCCTGTCAATGCCTGTTCGTACTGATCGCTGCAGCTTTGAGAGAGTGAGGAAATTTATCGTACCTGGATACCGCATATTTTACATTTTCTATTCCATCGCAGCCCCAGTGGTTGAGGAGATTGAGAGGTATTAAGAATGGCAATGTGATCCCACCACTTTGTGTTGGAGGAGTTGGATGCAAGCTGAGAGCGATGGTGATGAGCGGCGAGATCAATGTAGCGAATTTCGGCACGCTGAGCATCATCAAGAGCGAGACGATGCTGGGCTCGTCTCTCAGTATTCTCACGACGAATTTGGGCGGTTCTGTCCTCGGACAAAGTCGAACGCGACATCCTTCGAGCGCCGGTGTCTCGCCTGCGCCTATCCTCGCGATCAGAATCGTCTTCACGACTGCGGCATTGTCTCTGAGCTTCGTGTCGAAGGCGATACCGGCGTTCCCCATCCGTTTCCCCACGGTTCTGTTCTCACGACGAATCGACCATTCTCAAAGGCAGCAGACCAGATCGGCCGGATTGACAGGTACAAAGCCCAGAGTGTTCACCGTGAAACAGTAAACAGTGAAAGACCGGCAAGGAGACCGTCAAGCTGGAGCAGCAGCGGGCTAGCGCCGAGCGGCGAGATTAAGAAAAGCAACGTCACATTTGACGTGTAAAATGCAAGTTGGCCGCGGCAGACAGAGGGCTAGACCTGAGACAGGCGCCTCTTGTCGCAGCGTGGAGCCAGAAGGGAATGAAAAAGGAAAGGGCTCGAGTTTGCCGCGGCCGATGTTAGATCGGAGATTGTGGAATTCGAAAAGGCTAGGAGCGGATAATTTTATAACTGAGGTGTCGGCATTAGGAGCCGGAATGATAAATTAAAGGCGGAGTTTAAAAAGGCTTCAGACGGACAGAATGGATAATTTTATAAAGAGGGTGACGTGTATATATTATTGACACATATAGGTGAAAAACGTCCCAGGACTGGCTCACAAACTGCTACTTCACCGGTGTTGCGGGGATCCCGCCCCGGCGGCATCGCCTTGAACGTTAGTCGGGGTTCTCGGCCTTCGGACAAAGTCGGATCGAGAACCCGAGTATGATTGCCGAATCAAAATATCTTGGTTGGCGTGCTTTATCCAAAGCAAAGGATGACTATGCACGTTAATACAACTGATGGCATTTACCTACAGGGGTCATCTGCAGAGGACATGTATGCCCCACGTCCGCAGACGTCTGCAGACCTCGACACATTATGCTGATCCCCTGCCGACTTCTGTTCAATGCAGGAGGCAGCCATTTCTCCTCTCGACACCTATGGGGGCCGCCGGGGACTTGGCCAAGGGTTCAATCTGGTCGTTATCGCGCCCACCAGTCAAAACACACCGCATTTGCTGCGTGGCTAGCCGAATTGGGGCATAACTCCGAATTAAACAGATTGCGCGAGCTCGAGGTTGACAAAAGTATTATAAAGCCCTTGGAGAAGTAATGTAAGCTTTATGAGTAGGTGAGTTATGATTCTCATATGGAGGACAACGTCCCCATAATCCATACATCTAAATAGGCGATATAAGTTCGGGCCTGGCGCAATTTACTCACGAAATCCGGAAATACCAAAAAGCTACAGGGTTATTGATGCGTTTCAAAGGCTTGTCCGAGAGATCACCAAGGATATCGAGGTTCGTGGTACGAAAGATACTTACTTACTGCTTCACCACTGACTCTGATTTTTCAGCAGGATGCACGGCTCCAATCATTTCCATAATTCATCCCTAGACCATCCTAGAATTGGTAATATATGCATTTCTTTAAATATGGATGGGATGGAGGGGAAGGGAAGATATGGGTTCAAAAAATTTCCCACACACTCTGGAGTTGAACTTAGAATTTGTCGTGCTATCCCCGAATCTTGGAGAAATTTTATACCACATTTCTTCTGCTACTCCCGTGCTCAAGTGTGTATGAGAAACTCTAGGATGTTTTGGGGACGAACTCCGCATGCATACGACATTCTAGGACGTCCACTAAGCTGCCAAGTGGCTTATTTCTCTCGAGAAAAATGCCGTGGCCTCCCATTGCCTATCGGGCTTCATTGCGGCCTTTTGGAACTACAAACGAAATCGGTTGGAATATTTTTTCATATGAGAAGTCGGGCTGTCGCGGAAATCCTGAATATCCTATTAATGGATGGCATGACTGGCACCCTGAAACAAGCTCGGATATGCCCAGAAGCTTTCTATGCTTATGGGAAGTCACCCGCTAGGAATTTGCCTAAACAATTCAAGTCAACGACTAGAAAATTCTGTGGTACACCGGGTGGCAAGGTAACCTTCCATAATCACTCCAGATTCAATTCGCCATCCCAAAAACAATTAAAGGCTTTCGAATTTCAACACTTTTGAATTTCCAGACAAAAGTCTTGAAAGGACTTGCGACTCGTAGGAGGTGAAACAGAGCTCGGTTTTCTTTGTGGGTAAATAAAAAGGGAAATATCTCAACACTTGACGCCAAAGAGTGTCTACGAGAGACTATTATGACTTCCCAAAGAGTGAGAACCGGAAATTTCACATGGAATTGTCATTTATAGAATCCGAGGGGTGTATAGTCATTTCAAAATTCAAATGAGATGCTCTAGCGGATGCACCAATCTGGGGCGCTTCTGCTGGAAAATCCCGCTGTTCAGATGGTGCTGATCTCCTATGATGTCCTATTTGAAGTTTACACTGAGTTAATCCTTCACTGCTGGAGATGGGAAACGTACCATACGCATAGGCTCTACCCGTGCCATTGCTCCCTGCTAGCCCGAAACACATCTAGAGTGGAGAAATTAAACGGTGAGAAGACAACGCACCGACATCCGCATCTACGCCATGTCGACCGGGTTCGTTTCCTGCTCGGACCTTCAGCTTGACACCTAAGTTGTTCCATTTCTGTGAGCTGAGGAAGAGGCTCGAGGGACGTGTCATTCATGCGTACTTTCAAATCGGGATAGATCCCGTCCACCCCGCAGTACGGCACCGATTCTGATAGGCATAGCCCGTGAGAGGGCGACGGGGCCATCGTCCTTCGACTGAGCACGTCTCGACCGACTTTTCTTGCGGCGGTGGATTACGAGAATCTGTATCCGAAAACTCTCAGGACAACGCCGGACGATATCCGAGTGGAAGCATTTTCCCACCTTGCGAGTGGTAGACATTGCGGCATCTGGCCCACCTTGTGCATGTTTGGGACGGTGCGGACGCTTTCTCTTTCTCCGGTGTAGGACTAGTGACAGGCCACGTAACGAAGGTCACTTTCAGGAACCTAACCGCACATGCAAAAGCCTCACCAATGGCTAATGGCGAGATGAATGCGAGGCGGCTTCCGTGGCTCTCGAGTCTGTGTCTCGCCCTCGATTGCGTTTTTCCCTTCGATTTTAGACCTCTGAATGAGTGAAGGGATCATCGATCAGTCCTGTGGTGCTCCAGATCGATGAAGCCACTTACCTGGGCACAGCAGAGAATAAGGCTTTGAGCAGATAGTTGAGCAGTGCGCAAAGGCAAAGTAACTCAGTAACGGTTTCGATGTCCCTTAAGTGGGGGTCGACCCGGGCCCCGGGTCGTTGATGGCCCATTCTGTAATAGCACAGCTACCCATAAACCTTGCCGAATCTTTGTTTGGGTGATTCTGACCAGGCATTTGCTAAAATCACTGGACAAGAATTCCATCTATCATGCCGAAGACACGCGGGGACGAGGATCAAAGAAACATCAACTTACTGGTGTAGCTGCAGAAATTGCTTGGTCCATACCGGTGAAAGAAGCGAATGACCTGGGCGGCAGGGTGCCCTATGTACCAGGAATGCCGGTCTTTTGCACAGAGAATCTTGCTACAGAGCTCGGGATATCGAACGGAAACCCTGGCACTCTGATATCCGTCATATTTGAAGAGATCGCAGGTCGACGCTACCCTATCTCCGCAGATGTTGACTACAGAGCTTACACAAAAATGAATCACGATGCACCTCATCCTCATAGAGTAACTCTGAAAACCATCACAGACAGTATTGAATTTCAACTGCCCAACTCCGCCACACACACTCCGCAACCCGGTCCCAGCTTCCCCTCATTCCGGCGTTTGCTTTCACATCCCACAATGCTCAAGGACGCTCCCTTGATGTATGTTGTATTGACTTTGCTAGCTGCCCATCTATTCAAAGTTCATATGTTATGCTCAAGGGTGCGTAAACTCGAGGGGTTGTGTATCCTTCGCCCGTTCTCTTTGGACCGTATACAGAATCACATCTCTGAAGAGGTGCGAAATGAATTGAAACGTACAGAGATAGCGGCCGAAAGAACGAAAGAATATTCCCGCCAGAGATTATCATGGTTCTATGATCTGGTGGCAGAAGGTCAAGTCAAATCATTGATTCAGGCGCACATTGAAAGTGATCCCTTGGATTCGGATATCCTAATGAACCCACCACGTGAGTAGCGAGCTCCTTTTTAGTTAGAATGATGTTTCTCAGTCGCCAAGTTTGCAACCTAAAAGTCTACCTACGTGACTGGGTTGAATTTCTCTTTTGCCCAAATTGAATGCTGTCGGACTCACATGGTCTCTGTGTCAAGGTTCAAGAAAATCAAATGGTTGGTTGTTTCGAGATTATTTTCCTTTTCATTTTCTCATTGTAATCACAATACAGTACAATTTCTCAAATGCATTAGGTCACAATGCATAATGCTCATTTTGCATTGAATTCGGCTGTCCACCGACTTGGTAGGCGGGTATTTTATGCATTTTTGTCATAATGCATATTGCATAAGATTTCGGGATTTGATATGCATTTTTGCAAGTCAGGACCAGCTTGTAGATACCTGTTAGAGTGGCTGAAATGCTCACTTTCAACTCAAACTAATATGTAAAACATGATCAGATCAGGCTTTCTAAGTCGTATTCGAGGCCGTGGGAGGAGCGATATGTCGACAAGGGTGATTAATTCACTGGAGAGGATCACATTGTGGCCTACGTTCAGCACGAAGAGGCTGTTGCGCGGGGAGAAATAATTGAGGTTGAGGACACAACATACGGAGCTTTCGCAAGCACTCCGGGCTTTCCGCAGCCATCTCAAGTGCAAGGAGCTCCTTAATGCAAGGCAGACTACTTTGGCACGGCAGACTTCTTTGGAAGAGATCTGGGGTGTCAAATCTAGGTCAATGTTATTTTTTGGATGCTGTATCCACCGTATCACAATTTTTTTTCTTGGAGAGTTACAGCTTACAACCTAAGTTGTCACGCTGTCACATAGTGTGACAATATCTGCATAATGCATAGGGTTTAGGGGTCCACCGACCTTATGCATTGTGAGGAATCGTACTGTACCGCACTTCGGTACTTGATATTTCTTGTGTGTAACAATCGGAAGAGGTGTGGCCAAATTTGTGGGGGGGGGACCGAATTTTCGGCCTGAATGGTTTCCTAGGCATCGTAACTATCTCCTTTCACAGTCCCAAGCGAATTAAATGTTGGATGCCTGACGAATGTAGGTAGTGGTCTTCCTGTGATCAAATATTTGTGGTTGGACCAAGGTTAAGCCTCCGCCTCCGAGAGGCCATACCCATGTCATTAGTTTGATTTTAATCATATTTATTTCCTACTATCAACCTGCGTGAATCCTGTGTACTGGAACCGGTATTCCTTCGCTGCCGCCATCGCATCGTGTTCAGTCTGTAGTTCATCATGTTTCACAGCCATGGAATCGAGGCGAGCAGCGCAGCGGCGGGGTTGTGCCGGCCGTTTACTCGCGGAACTCGTCGACAGAATTACCGGCTGGGCCGTCCCGTCGTCAATTTGGCTGATGGATTTTCTCCTGCCATTTAAGAGGTGCGGGCTTGGAAAAAAATGTCGAAACCTTCGAAAAAAGTGCAGAAAGTGAGTATATGAAAGATGAACAACTTTTGAATCTCTATTGAATGAGCTCAACATGTTTTTCAAGGGAAATTTGGATACAGGGGTGCAGAAGAGGTATTCAGGAGAAAATACCTTCCAACAGGGTTGTTCCATTGACTAGATCAGGTATTGTGCAAGAAATCTCGAAATTGGCAGAGGGGAGCGGGAACACCTCAAAAGCCCCTATTCCGCGACCTGTAACGCGAGTGTCACGCAATGTGACAACGCGCTGAAACACATCGCAAACCTCAATTCTGCATGTTCCTCACGGATTTGGACGCCAAAAAATACATATTTCGAGTTGGATATCATTTCTTGAGACCATTCGGCATCCCATGTCTGTTTATTGCCTCTCTATAGGCCATAATACCCGAAAAAGCAAGGAAGTTTTGGTTCATCAGAATGCCAACAACGTTGCAGCAGAGTTTGGAAAGATCCACTCAGAATTGGTCGGGTTCTGTGGGGTGCAAGTGGGCCCCAAACACACTTTTCTTAGGAAGCATCAGAATTATTTAGTTTCCCAAAATTCGTGGGGAATTTCAATTGAAGCAACCACAAGTGTATAGGACCCAATCCAGTGCAAAATTGTCAATTTGAAGCAGTGTTTGATGGCCCGGATTGAAAGTGCGATAGGACCCAATCCAATCCAAAATTGTGATTTTGAACCAGTGTTTGATGGCCCGGATTGAAAGTGGAGAGGAGCATAGTCTTTTTACAACCACTAGTTCCTTCCAAATCTCGAATCGGGAAGGAATCTGATCAAAACTGCGGTTTGACATGAAGTTTTGGCTGCCACCATACCCGGTCCTGCGCTTCCTCGCCCTCGCCCGAAAAATGACCCATACTCAACACGCTCCGCTCCCACACCGACCTCGTCGCCATGCACCTCCGCAGTGGCGATGCCCAGCTGATCGATCGCACAATCCTAGATAATTGATCCGATATCACCGCCAAGTGTAGTCACGTTGAGCGCAGCTGGCACAGTCACCGCGCAGGGTACACACATGGCCACCAGCTTTTCAGGTGCAGCTGGCTGCATCACCTAGCCCATAATGTGTTGAGCACATAATCACACCAGCTGCCCTCTACGACCTTGAATTAATACTACTCATGGCTACGAGACTGATGTGAGTAATCGACATTCATCGAGACCTGGGCTGCCAACAATTTCCCCCAACATCAGGTTGCCCAACCTCGAGCGCAGCCTCGTTAACGGTGGACCCGACTCGGAGCTGCCATCACACAGAGAAATGTAAATTACGTGTTAATAACAACGTCATATTATTCAACATGATGTTGCTTACACAGCGCTAACTACGTAGAGCTCAATCAACCGCTATATATGGAACCCGTTTGTGCTATAAATTGCCTCAGCTATTTTTACTGGGGCTATTTACAGGTGATGGCTGTGTCTTTCACGCTTCCTGATCTTCTCTTGATCTGCGATTTTCCATTGAGGATGAATCGATACCGTAAACAGGTTGCGGCAGAAACCATTCGGTGGATTCTACATGGAACTTCTGACACAGAGCTGACACATAAAGTTCGTGGTCTCAAATGTGGCCTCCTAGCAGCAATGTGCTACCCTCAAGCTGGATTTCCTCAACTCAGAGTTTGCAACGACTTCTTGACTTTCCTTTTCCATATCGATGACATTTCGGATGTCATGGATAGCCTTGGGGCAAAGGAGACAGGGGATGGAATTGCAGACTACCTGAGAAACCCCAGTTCAGCAAGTACTTGTTCCAAGGAGCAAAAAGTTGCAAAAGAGTATTCTACTTCACAGAACAATGACATTGAGGCACTGAAAGCATTGATGCAGTTATTTTAAACGACTCGCGCTCACGACAAGTAAAGACACCCAGGACCGATTTATGCATTCTTTGGAAGCATTTTTCGAGGGCCTCGAGAAACAAGCCAAGGATCGTCTGGTTGGCAAGGTGCCCAGTTTTGACACCTACATTGATCTTCGGGGGACACGTCAGGCATGTAACTCTCCAAACCAGACAACACGGTTATTAATGAAATCAGGGTGCCGCCCATGCTTTGTTCTCATTGAATACGCGAACAACTTGAGACTTCCTTCGAGAATCATGAAGGATGCGATCATTCAGCAGCTTGGGGACTATGCAAATGATCTAGTGGCATGGTCAAACGTGCGTATGCTGATAATTCCCACCGAACTTACTCACCGTTGCATTCTAGGATTTGTTCTCCTTCAAGGTTGAAACCAAAAGGAAGGATACGCACAATATAGTCTGCGTTATGATGCACGAGCACGGTATTGACTTGCAATTAGCGGTTAACATGGTGGGGAAGCTGTGCAGTGATCGCATGGAGGATTTTATAAGGCTTCGAGCACAGTTGCCGTCGTGGGGTCCCACAATAGACGGTATGGTGAGGGTTTACGTTGACGGCCTCCAAGATTGGATGGTAGGATCTCTGCATTGGTCGTTTAAGACTGAACGTTACTTCGGAGAGAGTAGCAAGGCGGTTCTTGAAACTCTGAAAGTCGAGCTTTGACTATAGTTTAGTCGCTCAAAGCTCCAGCGTCCCTTAACCGAGCTGGGTTTGGATCTTATGTAACATTGATTCGGACGGCTCAACCCGTCGAAATTTCTCAACCTCGATTCTGAGCCGGATTTAACACAAGTTTCAACGTCAGAATCCCAAGACAAAAAGGAAGCCTTGATTGAATTGCAGCACGGACCAAAATTGGGAATAATCGCCTTTACTTGGACATTATTCGAGGGCCACGCCGAGTGCACCGTGATTTTTGGCTTGTTATAATCTCATCGGACCCAGGAAGCTCTCCGATTTTTTTGCAAGGATATTGAACCTGCCCTGAATGTCGAACTGCTCGCTTTTGTGAGTACTTGCCAAATTGGGAATGATCACCTTTACTCGGCATTGCAAAAAGTAACCGGCCAGTTTACGATAGGGCATACCACTTCAGGAATCAGGTGGCTCTGGCCGAAATCGTACCTGAGAACTCCCTTGCTTTGACGGTTCGAACTGGTCTGTTCTCGCCGACTGGGAATTATCTATTGGTATCAGGCGTGATATATTTATAGTCGCGCTGAGCTCAAGGAGTCACTGAATTTCTTAACCATGGTGTGGGCTTTGGGGCAAATGTACATGCGTCTACATCCGCCTCCATGTGACTATGTTGGTTCATGTGCATGTACATTAATGTAGATGATAGACCCATGTAGACATAGGTAGATCAACTGTGTCTACATATCGTAGACACAGGTAGACAACGGGGTCCGTCTCCCACTATACGCCGGTCCACACGCGGGCTTGTTCCTACTTCTTTCAGCAGCACCTCGCCAACAGTGCAATCCGAGTTCTTGGGGTATCCCATTCCGGCGAACCGCTATCCGCGGCTAAGGTCGCGCTCACAAGGCCACCTCACCCCCAGCCTGCCGCCTCGATGGGGCTCCACAAGCCTCGACTTCCGGTTGCAAGCCCCTCCCAAGACACCTCAAGCCCTTGATCATTCCCTTGTGATGTGGCGCTGCCCTCAAAACTCGAATCCGTGGATCTCATGCGTCACGGGCTTCATAGAGATCCCGGTTCCCGAAATACGTATATATAAAGTCTCTACCAGACTGTGAATGGCAGCATCATGGCTTGTACAAAGGTAAGAGAGCCTTCCCCTGGTATTAAGTAGAAAACTCAAATCCCAGCAAACTGCACGCAAATCCGTAGGAGGTGTGTCACCATATACATGCGGCACCTTAGTGCCTACTGATTTCTGCATATCCCCTCGTAAACAGCCGCTGCCAAAGCCGGTCCCGAAGAGGTAGGCTCTCTATTCATTTCATTTTGCATTGTGCCAATCTTCCCTACGTAGTCATCCGGTGCCGGGAAAGGAGGGTAAAAAAACCTCACAGATTTCGACCGGGGATCGTGGCTCACCGTGAATCCGGCGGTATCAAAAGTCCACTCATCTCCTGATTCGAAAACTTCCCTTCCAACGTTCGTGAAATATCTTAGGACTTCAGGGTGCGCATTGCTAAAGCCTCATAGGCTTTCCTAATTTGCCACAAATCAGACAGACATGATATTCCAGTCGTCCGCCCTCATGGCGCTACAGGAGGCCGCCGAAGATTATCTCGTTTCATTAGAGAGTTTGCGATGCAGCCATTCGAGCCATCTGATGGTTTGGTGTTGCGCAAATTGGTGGCTAATGGCTCGAATGGCTTTGACACTTGCCCATGTTTTTAGAGTGATTTAGTCGCCTTCTGCTCATTCAGCTCATGTCAGGGGTGTTGAGTCCCACTTACAAATATAACGGCCAGATCGTAGACCCAAAATAGCTAATGTTGTGAATTTGGAGGTCTCATGCAATTTACGCCAATTTCTTAAGCTCCACGCATGATAACATTCTCATTGGCACTCTTTCTAGCAGAACACAGGATACACTGAATGTTTTTTCTTAGCCATTCGAGCCATTCGAGCCATCAGTTTGCGCAACGCTAAACAGCCATCAGATGGCTCGAATGGCTGCATCGCAAACAGGCTATTGTTCGAAGACACAAACATGGCTGCCATCCATGCTAAATGCGCAACCATGTCCGTGTCCCACGTGCAATCCTCCCGCAGTCCTTTTGTTCTGACCTTATCACAGTCAGCCCAAGGATCGCTCTTGCCCGCCGCTTGCAGGGAGAAAAAGTTTGAATTAATTCACACGTCATCCATATTCTGTCCTCCACATTCTGTACCAGTTTCTATTTCACAAGTTGAGGTCAAAGGTTATAGGAGAATGGGAAAGGATAGTTCTATTGAGTAACCTTGCAACCCGAAAGGGTTGCCGAATACAATTTGAGAGTATCCCCCGCTTGCCTCAGTGGATACGAGCCGCGGGAAGAGTTTCATGGGCATTATTACCACAATTGAGCCAACGGTTTGAGCCCACCTGTATTGCCGCAGGTCAGACAGGTAACCACCTCAGCTTGACCACCGTCGCTGTCGTAGCCAGTCTTCATTCACTATACTACCTTAGAACCATCCATTCGGTCAGTAAGACACTATTTGCAGTTCAGATCCGCCTTTTGATGCAAAGACAGACACTCCTTGGACTGACCATTTTCAAAGTTATCCTACTACGTTATGGCATTTGGCTACATTGTGCATTTCATTTTTGAGACAACATTTCAATCCTGATACACGGCAGTTTGATATCCAACCAAGTCCCAAACAAGTAGTTTGGATGAGCACTAGCATATTTAAGGTTTGAATGGATCCCGTGAGATATTCGCGTTTTGAACCACATGCCCCGAAATGCCATTTTGAATCACATGCTTCGTAATGCCATTTTGAACACAATTGAATGGTTTAATTCGCATTTTGAACCACATGCCCCAAAATGCCATTTTGAATCACATGCTTTGTAATGCCATTTTGAATGCAATTGAATGGTTTAATTCGCATTTTGAACCACATGCCTTGAAATGTCATTTTGAATCACATGCTTCATAATGGCATTTTGAACACAATTGAATGGTTTAATTCGCATTTTGAACCACATGCCTCAAAATGCCATTTTGAATCACATGCTTCGTAATGCCATTTTGAACGCAATTGAATGGTTTAATTCGCATTTTGAACCACATACAGTACCTTGAAATGCCATTTTGAATCACATGCTTCATAATGCCATTTTGAACACAATTGAATGGTTTAATTTGCATTTTGAACCACATGCCTCGAAATGCCATTTTGAATCACATGCTTTGTAATGCCATTTTGAACACAATTGAATGGTTTAATTCGCATTTTGAACCACATGCCTCAAAATGCCATTTTGAATCACATGCTTCGTAATGCCATTTTGAACCCTGTGCCTCACTATCAAATGGTTTAATTCAGCCGAGAGCAGGAGGGATAAGCACTGAATCTTGGCTTAGAAAACTTTCCGAGTGGATATATGTTTTTTGAAAGTTGATTCCCACAAAACTGCGTAGGATACTTATGTTGCAGCCACCGCTCTCCCCCTCCTAAGGAAGAGGTATGGCGGCAATTTTTTCCCGGCCACCTTTGATGGTCACGAGAGCGATGACGAAAATGAAGTTAGTTTGAATCTCTTCTTGCTGGCTTTAGGTTGTTTCTTACATCTTTCTCCAGATTCAACGCAATAAGGAGCGCATTTTAAAGCGTGCTCAAGATCTCAAGAGGGCATCCGAAGTTTTGGAGGCTTAGGCGGAGGCCGGGAACCCAATCTAGATGGCCAGCATCGTCAGGCGGGATGTCGGGAAAGATGCAAGTTTGATGGTTGACATTGAACACTCCGCACTCCATCTCCTCCCCCCTCGATCCCGCACTTTCCCCACTCTCCCCTCCTACGCCCCTCGACCCAGATCTCCACCATCACAGCACTTTGGCATTGGGCCGAGTCTCAGCGACCGCAGCCGTGCTTCCCCCCAACGTGACTACCCAACTTCGACACCCATATTTTGGGTTCGTCATGCGGCATCAAGGTCTAAACGGTCATTGATGGATCCATCTGTTGTGGATTTCCGATTCAGATTGAATGTTGCCTTGCATGATTCTTTCGTTGCGCAGTTTCCAGATCAGATAAGAATTCTATGGAACCTGGCATAGTATGGATTCGGTTTTCCGTTCGCATCTTTGAATTCAACTAATGGACATCCCACGATATTTCAAAATTATGCTTTAGGCCATTTTCTCTCCTTTCCGGTCCAGAGTTTCTCTGCGAGAGCCCATATTTCAGCATGACCGGCTCTGATCCTTTGTTCCACCGCGATCCTCCATTTGTCTGGAAATCCGGGTAGGCACTTTGGTTCGTTGGCCTAAGTTTGTTTATTGCTGCTTGCAAAATAGTTGGCGGTCATGCATTTTGATCGAACAAACGCCACTCAAACATCCCAGCTCGCGCGGGCCATAACTCGATGAATACTGCTCAGAACCTCAAGGTTGTATAGGCAAATTGAACCGTCTCATCGAGCTCTAGAGTGCCCCGGGGTCAATTTTGCGATATGGTGACCTCCTCGTCGACCTCGCTGGAGGGGCTGTTTCTGGAGTGTGTGAGCCACAGCAATGGAGAATGCGGATTTTCGGGTGGTTTGAGTGCTCGGTAGGAGTCTTATGGATGCTAGGGAGGGTACCCCATGTGTTCTGGGCCCCGATATGTTCCTTGAACGTAAGGTAAATGATGCAACTTATTTCGCAGAATGCTTTCGTTCTTTGCACGGCTGCTTTGTGCTCAAACTTACACACAGACAGCTCCAGAATCGATTTACATACTCTTAGGATATAATTTATATCAATTGATGCATTCCATGGTATATGAGCATTATCAGCGGGAATAAATTGGAATATCATGTCTCGTGCACCAATTGCACTGCACCCATCTCGCACGTTTCCTCGGCCAAGGAGAAAGCCTAGTGTTGTCATCTGAGCACAAATTTCGACTCGAGAGGCAAGAGAGGCAAGAAACTGTGAGTGCATAACCTGGGAATTGAGTGAGTACGAGATGGTGGCCCAGTACGGGCATCTGACTTGAACACATACCTCAAAGGTCTTGGGGTGCCCTCCATAAGACTCCTACCGAGCACTCAAACCACCCGAAAATCCGCATTCTCCATTGCTGTGGCTCACACACTCCAGAAACAGCCCCTCCAGCGAGGTCGACGAGGAGGTCACCATATCGCAAAATTGACCCCGGGGCACTCTAGAGCTCGATGAGACGTTCGATTTGCCTATACAACTTGAGGTTCTGAGCAGTATTCATCGAGTTATGGCCCGCGCGAGGCTGGATGTTTGAGTGGCGTTTGTTTGATCAAAACGCGTGACCGCCAACTATTTTGCAAGTAGCAATAACTTGCGATATTCAGAATCCGGTGCCTCCCACTTTTCGATTTTCTTCCAACCCTTCCTCCCCCTACGCCCGAGTGGCACTCCGGAGCGGAGCGGAGGCATACTGGTTCATGACTTCGTCTGACGTTATTGCCTCACCGTGAATCTCATTCCGGACCATCCAAATCTGTCTCCGAACGTGCTCCAAACTCCGCCGCTGCGGCATCCTGAGACCAATAACTTGTACGTCGCCCAACTCCTCCCAACTCGCAAAAACATCAAACAGTGCACGTGTTTGACAGCTGTCAAACAAGGAGCAACAACACGTCTCTTTGTTTATACTCCCGCCACCCTGCACGGCAACCACCGACTTCAAGCCGGCTCACCGTTTCTCATCCTCACTTTACAAGCGTCCGCCCCTCACACTGCGGGTGTACGCTGCTCAAAGATCTCCGTTGGCAATCTCAGGGCGCCCAGCACTATGTGCCGGGTTCGTGCCCCCATGTGTTATCCCCAGCGGGAGCAGGTGGATGCTGCTCAAAGCTCCCTGCTCTCGTCGGTGGAATGGGAACGTGAGGGGTGCAAATAGGTGTGCACACTTGGAGTCAGACGGATAATGCAGGCTCGGAGACAGGTGAGGTGTTTGCCACCCTCATTTTCGCGCTACTCCCCCTCACCCTACTTACCTCGTCTTCCGCTCTTCATTGCCCCCTTCTCTCTGATATTCCTTCAACTGCCTTTCGTTCGGCCATGTTGTACCCTCGACCACCCTCCACTTCCACTCCCTTCCAACCCATACTCCGCAAAGCTCCCGTGAATGTTCTCTGATCACCCCTTTCTACCTCTGCCTTTCACGTCCGCCGAGCTCCCGGTAGGCTTTCTCCTCCCAACACCTAACGCCATCAACCAACTTAGCTACCACGTTCATGACACCACGCCGCAACGCCCGTTTGAGAACAGTAGGTTCTCGACCATTGAGCGCCCCTCCATATTCCAATCCTTCCATCCTTTTTTTTCCCCCCCAGTTGGTCCCGCTCATTCGTGGCACGATACGCTGGGCCTTACCACAGGCCCTACGGAGGTGCCACGCAATGTTTGGGATCGACTACCGTCCTTTCCTCCACCTTCCCTTCTTGATCCACCCCCCACTTCTATTTTTCCTCCATCCCTTCGCCGCACCGTCAGATGTGCAAGAGTTTCATGCGCTGGCTCTACCTCCCACCCCGCAAATCCAGAGTAAGGAATGGTGCCACGCAAGAGGCAGTTTGCTCGGCCCAATTGTCAGTGGCGGCCATCCGCGCATTCTGCATGGGTGGGTTGGATTCGGACAGCTGCGTAGCAGGGCCTGCCCGCCGCAACATTTTTAGTTAGCGAGAACATCAATACGCCCCGCGGGGTAAATCCATTGACAACAACCCAATGGTACCGGCTGGTGTTGGGCGACATCGAATCCATTCACCGGATCCGATTTCGTTGTGGCTGTTCATACATACTATCCTGAACGTTGCGTGTGGCCATGTCGGCAGGAAAGTCAAGACCCCTGCGGGGAGCAACACATAAATATTCGGGAAGCAATCTTGTGTTATTCCCGGTAACGTAAGTTACTGGGTCTTAGAGAGCCCGATTTTCAGGTTTTGGCAGTAAACTCGCGTTTTTGTCAGCAGTTTTTGCGTCAGCAGTTTCCCATCCGCCAAAATGCTTTGGCTCGCCTCCGGCCATTTCTTGGCTCATGATTGCCGCGCATAGACTCGTAATATTGCTTATACTGCACTCTCTTCTGCATGCTCGATGCATGTCAAGCTCTGGGTTTGCTCGGAGCTCCCCTATGACCTTGTCCTGGGCCGTGACTGGTTTGTTCTTTTGCCGTCAAATCTTGCCTCATGAATCTTTCACTCTTGAGTCTTTCCTCTCACATAAGTCCACCCAGGAAAACAAACAAGTATTTATTTGAATTGGCAAATGTGCTTCTCTAACCTGCCTCGCAGAATCATTCCCCTCCCTACAAATCCATCTGCAATGAAATGTTGATACTGCAGCTGCGGAAGACAGTATTGAATCCGAGTGTAAGTCTTACTCCATCCACTTTATTGAGCCTCAATTAACTTTTGTTCAACAGCTTTGCACCGTCGCTTTGTCTGTACTGACTCAGTGATGTGCCAATGTCCCTCGACTGCATTGAATATCTCTGTATCCGGTCTGCAGAACATCCATTTCAAGTTGTGAGCTGAATTAAGGAGAGTCACAAAACAAGTCAGCTACTGATGTATGCACATCCGCATCTATGGCCGACTTTTTCCAATCCTTTGAGACTTACAAAGTACCTATTGGTGGTCGGCAACCCTGCCTGAAATAAGTGATGCAGAAAATGGTATCGCTGCATTAGGAAATTCAGCCCCTATTACTGTTCTCTCAGATGCTAACTGTATATTGGAGCGCCCCGTAGGTAGAAAACAAGTGTAAAAATACTCAAAGCCACTTCAAACACCATCTGGGTGAAAAAGATAAATGAGATAATGGAAGAAACGTGTCTCTTGGAGGATTGTCTCCCGAAATTCCATCGCTACTTTTGAGTTCAGGACTCGTCCATAAATCGCATAAATATTTCAAACCATGCACGAGCCCAACATAAACAACGCCTAATTGCCGGGTTTTCGAATTTCCTCTTCATTTGGTAAGGGTATGTTGTCTTTGGGTCTCAAATGATGGCATTTCTTAGTTATGAGTTATGCCCATATTTTCAAAATTCGGAAAACTAGGCGCTCTTCAGATGCCTATTCCGTGTACTTTTCACTCCACAAAGTAGAGCTCAAAGTGTGTGTACAAAGAGAAAAAAGCCATGACCATATTTTTGGTGTGCATCGGAGTTTGAATTTGGCACTGCATTGCCGACCACCATACTTACCTATGCTGTTCCTTTGTAAGGATCCGCCACGTGCTCACGGTCCGATTCCCCGAACGAGTCACTTCTCGGTTCGGTTCAAGTTATGATTCAATCTTTTATTTACTCAGTTTTAGTCATTTGTAGTTAGTTCTAGTCAGTTACAGTCAGTAGACTCTCTAGGAGTCACTTCCACCGGATCCGCAGGATCCTGTAGAGTATAAATAGGCACTTACGAGTCCATTAGGGAGGGACATTCTTCGTTCAACACATAGACTTTACCGACTCAACTCGTCGCTAAGTCTACTTCCAGTAACATCAAGAATCTCGTGTCTACGACTTTCCTACTTGGAAACTCCGTAGCCTCACATCCTCCCTAGAGCCATTTTTCTCATTGTCCTTACAGGTTTGATTTTTTGTACACTTGACCACGAAGTAGTGACTCCTGTAATGAAATCTATTTATTATTTTCTTTTCAACTATGATAAGCTGGGTTTGGTTGAATTCGTCTCGTTACCGGGCTCTGCCGCTTGTCGGCCTTACCCGCTTTATCACGCAGTGTTCGAATGATTTCCTCATCAACCATGGTGTCGTGGTCCGCTTGGCGGCGCCGGCTCCGATATGCGAGAACAATCCAAGGAACCCCTTCTTTCGTTCAGGGGTATTGCAGCGTTGCGGCGTCGATCATCGATCATATCCGTCTATTCTGTCAGGGATGCCCGGGGTGAAATCCAGTGGCATGAAATGTGGCGTAATAATTCCCCTCGATTTCCGCGTATGGTGGTCTCTGCTTGCCTAGCACTACGACTCGATCAAATCTGCCATCCGTTACTTCCGAGCCGCAGCGTCTTCTCTTAAGCACTCTTCCTTTCCATCATCTCCGTCTCAATTCAACTGCCACTAGTTTCTTCCAAATCTTCCCGCTCAATGCTGCCCAGTTCGGTATATCGCCCAATCAGCGCCTGCCATCAGCCCTGTCGGCTCCGTGATATTGTTCTGTAGCCTCCCCAGCTTACACGCTGTGTCACTTTTTTCTTTTCTTTTTCTTTTTGCTAAGGACGCGCAACTATCCACCATCGGCATACCCTGGTGCTCTGATGCCAATGTGCTGGCTCCCTCTATTCGCTTGCCCGTCGTTCAAAGTCCTAACCTTGTGTTCATGACCAAAAGCCCCACAAATGTCTCGGCATCAACAAGTGTGGGCACTCAAACAGTGGGATCGGAATGCCCACATCGAGGCCCTTCAAGCCTCTGTCGGATGTCGAGGAGAAAATCCACGCTCTTTCCCTCGCAGACCTCGTTTCCGCGTGTTACCAGTCACTCAAAAACCCCCATTTTTCTCATCCCTCTTGCAAAAGTGCTTCTTTCAATGAGAGGAATCATTGCCAAGACAGAATTCAATAGCTGCAAAGCTGAAGGAGTTATAGAATTGTTGGCTGACCAATTTGGGACTATGTACTGAAAAGGAGTTTCAGACGCCCCAAATGGCCATTTCAACCCTCTTTTGTCCGTTATCGGGCATATTTGCGCCGTCAGGACCGTGCTACCCGTGGGCAGTAAGAGCCCCAAGTAGTGTTCATGTACCATCCTGGACGAAACTACTCAGTCCTGGACGTGCAGTGAGAGACGGTGACCGGGCGGCTATCCTGGGGACCGGGCGGCTATTTCGGGGACAAGATTCTGATCGACTTTGACATTACGCATTTTTGCGAGCCAAATCTCCACTTGCTTTCTCCGATTCGGTCCGAGCATTGGCTACTAGAGGGACTAGCTCTATTACACACGTACCCTACACTTCCATCTTTGATCCCGTGATGAAGGAACGAACCTCCGTAACGATTTTCAAATCGGGTAACAAATGTCCACTGATCATACAATACATGTGTGCATCAGGGACCCGTGACATTCAAAGTTCTAAACTCGGAAATCTACCGCACAAATTCTGACACAGAATCACGTTGTCATTAATGATGCCTTACGTCAAGGTTTCCCATACAGTTTCTTTCTCAAGGCTATCCACCATTCACAGCCATTTTGCTGTTTTTGGGGCTGGCATTTGGAGGGAAGTGGCAGCACTTGACTGAATTAAGCTTTCCTGGGGAGACCAAGAGGGATGAGCGCCGTGTTAACCAGAGGGACGAGCTCATGGAAGTGGAGCGCGAATATAGGTGGGGCTTCGCCGTCGCATCGCAGAAGAATTCGCTCGTCGGGGGTAGTGGTGATCGGGATTGGCTTAGGCTTCGGGGGCGACTGAGGGTTGATGGGGTGGTGGCCGCAGAAGCGTAGGTTTTAAGAGAGGTCTGCACCGTTTTAACCGTGTCCACCGATTTGCTGAGGGATTGGATTGCCTGATGCTGCGCCTGTACTGTACCATTTCGTTCAATTCGTAGGGCACTTTGACGTGTGACACTGAATACGAATTGATCCTTTCGCATGTGCGTCTGGGACTCGTGTGACTTACGAAATTTTTCGTATAAAATTGCCCCGCAGGGCCGCCCGGAGCTGATTTTTGGGGTCAAACTTGTGAGAACCTTTCGTATGACCCTTTTGTGACATTGTGACCTACGAAAATTTTCGTATGATTTGAGACTTGTGACCTGTGACCATACTAATTGAACGAAATGGCACAGTACCTGTCTATGAGTCTCTATGTAGGTCTATGTTAGTCTCACTTGTAGTCAGACTCCATGAGATTTATGACAGTCGATAAATCTTTTATATGGAGTCTGATTTCGTTGGCAGGTCCGATCATGGACCTGGGTTTTTGTTAGACACGTGATCACTTCCCCATGCCCAAATTCAGACAATCTTGCCTCACCAGAGCCTTGGGCACCTGCATTATTGCTGAATACATTTATTGTATCATTTTTCCCCTTTCAATGAAATAAATTGGATCTGAAGTGCATACGGGCCCTCGAATTGAATGCTCTCGCTTATTGTTGATTGTTCTTTTGTGTAGATTGGAAGGAAGGCGAACACAAGAAAGCCTAGGCCGCGGGTGGTTAAATTTTATGTACGTGGCCGGGAGGACCTATTTATCTCGGCGGAGGATGACTCCAGCAAAAAAACGATACCCATTCTAATTCTATGAGGCCAAAATCAATACATTTTCACCTGCTACAGATTCTTCGGGGCACAATTTCTATTGCGATGAAGGTGATATTCGGGGAGGTGTCGGACTTTTGGAACGAAGGCAACTTTTCAGGCAGGATTTTGAATTCACCAACGACAATTGGGGAATAAAGGCCGGGTTATGTGTCTTTGTAATCGTGGGCAAAGTGAACCAAGTAAGTTTTGGAACGTATGGTGAAGGGCCGTTGTTCGCGTCAAAGTTGTCGATGTAGTAGAGAATATAATTCATGAGACTTCGTTTCATGGAGAACAAATTGCATTGCACAACCTGGCTATGCGCATCTTGTCCGCGCTTCCGATGCCCTCACGATTCCTGAATACTAACCCTTGAGTGAACCAGGAAGTGATCCTTGGCGAGAACATTACTCAAGGCAGAATCGCCGGATCAATTGTATGTCTCGAGTGCTAGAATTTGCGGGCATCCTTTCCATCAGCGCATCGTCTGTATTGAATAGCTTGCTCGTGGAGAGCACAAAACAATAATTTGCATCCCGGCTGTCCTTTCCATCAGCGCATCATCTGTATTGAATGGCCTGCTCGCGGGAGCACAAAACAAATTTTTGCCACTTGCGCCTAAAACCGGTAAGTGTTTCCTCTTCCCCACCGACAGCCCTCCACTATGCTGATAATCGGCAACGGGAGCCTCGTTCCGTTACTTCCCAGCTCACCAAGATGACTCTCGGCACGCAGAGTACTGAATTATTTCGTTCAAATCAACAGTCACGGGTCACGGACCCCTCTGTCGATGTCGAATATTGGTCGAGGTCACGCATCACGGTGGGGTCTGTCCAACCTCCAAACTGTCACGAGTATCCTCCCACCCCCCCCCCCCCCCCCCCTCCCCCCCCAGGAGCACAAAAACACGTCAAAATTCCCGTGGGATTGTCGAAATTTTGGGGGGTGTCACGCAAAAATTCGGCCGCTGTCGAAATGTCGAATAGGTAAATTGGGTCACGCGTCACACCCCCTGTCGATTTGAATGAAATAATCCAGTACTGTCGACAGGACACTAGGCGTGATTACTGCAAGACTAGTCAAAGGCCTCGAGAAACTCCTATATGCCTGTCTCGGAAAAAACCGGGTGGAAAATTGTCGGATACGAAGTCTTCCGCCAGAGAAACACGATGCTTGGCAAAGAAAACCTCAGAGAACCTGTATGGCAGATCTATTAGAAGGGCGGATTAGCGCTGTAGGGCTGTTCTCAATAAACCTTTCAATATCCCCTCAAAAATCTTTGCAATACCCTTCAATACCATAGGGCGGGGGACTTGGGCGCCGAAGGGTATGCATGTGGCGGTGCCCGCCGGCGCGCCGCGACCCCCGAAATCGTGCTCACTGCCCGGCCCGACCCCGACGCCATACCGCCCAACAAATAATCGAAAATTCAACGTAAAATACGCAGAAAATCGGAGATAATAATGCGAGGCGGGCGCACTCAGCGCGTCCTTGCGCGCCCCCCTCCCGCCCGCTGATGATTGGGGGGGATTCGAAGCATGGATGACTTGGGAGCAGTGGCAAGGACAGGGACGACGGCTTAGATGGCGTGCGCGGCGGGGTGCGCACGGGCGGGCTCAAGGGAGCGCGCAAGACCCGCATTGATCTGCTTCAAGGCGCGAGCCTTCTTCACGCGCCTCGCCGCGTTTCCTCCGGCGTCTCATTCTCCAACGCCGCCCGTGCGGCGGCAGCCTTGGCACGCGGCTTCCCCTTGTCGCTACGGACCTTGCGCGTCTTCGGCTCGCCGGAGGCGGACGCAGCGGCGGTGGGAACGGCGGAACCAGCCGCTCTACGCCGCTCTGCACCAGCCGCTTCGGCCCCCTTGCGCTTCGCAGGCTGCACTGCAGCCACTCCATTGCTGATAGCGTTCGTCACGGCAGTGCCGAAAGTCCCAGGGGTCGTCGGGGGACGGATTTGGAAGCCCCGGCGCCAGCACCGTCAGTGGCGTTGAGGGCACGCAGGGGTCGGCGGCGGGGTCGATGGGGAAGGCGGTGCCGGTGTTGCTCACCACAGGGGGGGTGCTAGTCGACAGATGAAAGCCGTCCATGGACGGGAAGAGTGCGCACCGTCCTCGACACATGGGGACATATATTACGCAGTCAGAGAGATTCCTGAAGCTAGGGAGTGTTCCGCAGTTGCATAGGGTCCCGGGCCATCCAGAACCAAATTGTGATGTGTCTCACCTGGATGGCCAGCTGCATTCAATGCTCAGCTGTCGCAAGAGTTTCCGTATCCTCAAATTCTGCCTCAATATTGTTCAAATCCGATGTTCCATCCACCTGGTAAGACAGCAGGGACCTCATTGCCAGATTTGGCAGTATTTTGCTTCCTGTTCATTCAGAAGTGGAATGAGCGCAGATTTTTTGAGCGAATTGTGTTCATGTCCTCGAAGGGTGTCCTCTGTGTGCAGAACACAAAGATTAACCACGAGCGAACTGAGTGATGCAATATTTCCAGATTTGGCGGTATTTTGCTTCCTGTTCATTCAGATGTGGAATGAGTGCAGATTTTTTGCGGGAATTGGGTTCGTGTGCTTGAAAGGTGTCCTCTCTATGCAGAACACAAAAATTAGCCACGGGCAAAGCAATATTTCCAGATTTAGCAGTATTTTGCTTCCTGTCCATTCAGAGGGGAATGAGTGCGGATTTTTGCGGGAATTGGGTTTGTGTGCTCGAAAGGTGTTCTCTGTGTGCAGGACACCCCGCGAGCAAGGGCAAAACATGTATTCGCATTTTGAACCCCATGCCCCAGAATGCCATTTTGAGCCCTGTGCCTGGTAATGACATTTTTGAACCCCGTACCTCACTATGGAACTGACCGTGCGGTGCATTATAATGGAATTCAGCCAAGAGCAGGAGGGATAAGGGAGCACTTGACATATTTAAGGTTTGAATGGACACTCTGCGAGCAAGGGCAAAATATGTATTCGCATTTTGAGCCAGCAAAAACCCTTGTATATGAGCGGTAATGACTTCAAGCCGCAGGTCTGGGCAAAGGTCGTCCCGAAGGTTCAAGCTGCGAACGAAGAAACCGACACCCAAAAGGATAAACAGCAATGCATGAATAAACTCGATTATGTATGTGATGATAGTTATATTGGTCTGTGTGCCCTCTGACACGTCTAGCAGATGGAGAGAATCTTCGGGTGCTACTTGTTCGTTCCGCAGATACTCTGGGATCCGCTGGGATGAGGAGAAGCGACAAATACCGAGGCATATGTGGAAGAGTTTACCAAGGTGCGTCGGGCCTTTCACAATATCTGTTCATAGACCGCAATATGGAGTATTTTTCCAACTAAATTACATGAACATGTTCAGTAGACAGTATGGATGCCCTTTGCATCGATTAACGCTGCAAAAACCCCCGGCATGCGGTCGATAAATTGATCAATTTCTTGACACGTGATTTTGTTCCATACACCCAAAATCGCGGCTCGCACGTCGCCTCGTTGTATGGAAAGGGCTGTTAATCATGCTGTAAAAATATTGACTGCTGGCTTAGAAAAAAAAAAGTGTCATGCAAGGACCGTGGAATGACTGTAGTAGCCATAAAAATACAAGGAAACAGGATAACTAATGCTGCAGTACCTATCGTGTGCTTCTCGGGTCAAGCAGGGAAGTTTTTTTTTTTCAACCATCGAGAACGTGAAACAGCCCCTAATAATGCCATCAGGTGTCAATCATTTCTTTTATGGAAGCACATTCTAGGTTTCGCAATTGTAGTTGCTCGTGCGATGATATTCACATCCGCCAACGCCTCATCCTGCGGTGTGACTTGTACTTCTTGACAGCATATGCGGCCTGTCGAAGGTTAAGACCTTGCCTGTAACCATGTTCAATTGAACAAGACATGCCTGCGCTCCGCTCCGGCCAGGCCGTCGCCTCAGCTTTGCTGTACCGGCAGCGCGCATAATTATGTCGTTCATATCATACGGTGAGCTTGAGCATTGGCATTCGACGTCGATATCCACATCATGTGGCAGCTGAGCCTTAGGCGGCGATCGCTCTCCAAGGCGAACGTGCGAGGGCAGCGGCGGGAGTGGTTTGTCAAGACAACTGGGGTCCGGAGTCACATCTCGTCGGCGAGGGAAAAAAGTGGCAATTGTTTGCCTCTTGCGCCTTCCAGACCCCGCGTGACCCATACAAGTCGTCGTTCTAGTGATTGATAGCGTCCCCGGGCTTGAAATTCTATGACACTCACCGATGTGCTCCCACTCTCAGAGTGAGGCAAATATTATTGACCGTGGCAAAGAATGGAAGGGGACCCATTCTTAAATAGCGGTAAGTGGGGCCCGAGCGGTACCATCTATTCTTCATCCCTGTCAACGTTCATTTTTTCAAATCTCTTCCTTGTACCACCTGGTCACTCGTCATTACTCTCCTCGACATAATGCAATTGGCCTTTTTGGAATGAGAGTGGTTTTGATTCTACCATTCCCACTATAATTTTAGTTTTAACCATGGGAATATTTCTGAAACCACTGAGGCAGGGCCTCTCGAATGTTAGATAATCCACAAGAAAATCCAGGGCGCAGACCCCCGTGGTAAACACAAAACTAGGCGTGCACTTGCTTTTCCGGCGGTAAGTTGAGTAGAGGATGCGTGGGAAAAAATATGTTACCACAGTCGAAAAGTACTTGTCGAGTAGTGCAGATTACCACTTTGGTTCCAATCACTCTCAGAAAGTGGCCATTTTTGCTGTTTTTGGCCTACCCAAATGTCTTCTACCTATTTACTTGATTTGTCAGCGAGTATATGTGGTCCATATACTCGTGCTTATCAAAAGCAACCGGAATTTGAATTTCCAGGGCTATAATTCGCTATAATTCACAGTTTTACAGCTATTTGAGTAAGTACATGATGACACCACCGATCATTTTGTGATACTGTGGTAATTCGACCAACTGTTCACTAGGCGCCACCCGTCACCTACAGTGTTTACTGGGTAAGGTGTTCATTTGTCGGCAATTGCGAGAGTATGTTTACCCTTTGAACCATATCAATTCGTTAAGATTTAGGCTCATAATTCAAGGTGCAAGTTGGTCATTTTGACCAAATTTGACGAAAAATGCTCAAAAAATGGCCAAAAACAGCCAAAATGATCAACAGCATTCCACGTGCTTCAAAATGCCAGATCTTCCCAGAATAACTGAGGAAACAGGCTGTGCAGAGATACCGATCAAAGTGGAGAAATTTCCTATGGAAAAAGCGGCCAACAGCGGCCTCGGAGGATGTATAGGACCGACCTGGATCACTCACCAATGCTACGGAGCGCCTTGGTCCCTCATTCCACACACCAACGCAGTGCCCTTCCTAGGAACATTGAGCTTATGCCTCGGGTTGCCAGTGATGATCAGGAACAATGATGCGACAAAACTGTGTGTTACCAGGGGACAAGAAGCGGTAGTTGTCCGTTGGCAAGAAGCTACTGGGAGCAGCGGTCAGAAATATGGGATACTTTGTTTGTTGAGCGGGTCTATATCCCAGGCTTACCGCCAAATGTTGTGGCCCTTTCTAGATCTTCGAAGAAGGTGAATATAACATACTGTATTGTGTCCGACCTGAACTAGGACTTCTGTCAGGATGCACCAAATGGAATTCCAGGATCCCTCGTTCCCAGCATCCCCACATATCTCTCAACAGGACCGCCACCGGGAAAAACCGCACTCGCCCACGGGTGGCCTTACGCACAGCAGGTAACGTGAATGTAATATATTGTATTGCATCCGACCTGGATTGGGACTGCCGTCAGGATGCCCCGATCGAATTCCAACATCCCTTGTCGCCGGCATCCCCGTATATCCCTAAACAGGACCGCTACCGGAAAAAACCGCACTCGCCCATGGGTGGCCTCAAATGCGGCAAGTAACGTGAATGTAACATATTGTACGGCGTCCGACCTGAACCCCAGCATCCCCATACAGTCACGCAAAAATTGTTGCCCATACCAAAAAAGGAAATTTCGTGATGGCTCATAAAAAACACACTGTGGACCAGCCACTAGAGATTTTAGGCCAGGATATTGGCCAGATGTTGGGCCTGATTCATAATACTGTACCGATTTGTATGACTGAAACGCAAAACCGGCCGTTACACCTGAAACGGCGTGGGAACCTTCCCTTTATGGCAATGTTCTTGCCATCACTTACCATAAAAGGCAGATTTGTAAGCAGAGACGGTTTTCCCTTGTCTTGCCACAGCTTATTCGAATTGTTTCTGCTGGACACCAATGTCTCGGGCCGACCGGCTTCCCAAATAGGAAGACAAAACCTGTTATAACGCGATTTCACCTCGTCAATTCCCCACTTCTTTCCGATGTCTTCTCGCTCCACTACCCCTATCGACGACGACCTTGACCTCTTGCAGGCCATGGCCCAAAGCTCCCCCATCGCTGCCCCTTCGAGCGGTGCCAGCAAGCGTAACCACAGCATGATGGCCGGCAATGAAGGATCGGGCGACGAAGACCAGCCTGATGTTCTCCCTGTTATTCAAGTCAACCAGAACATTGTGGCTTTGGCAACGCGCTACACCAGCAGCAAGAGGCTTTGCAGTGAGCAGTCCAACTCGGTGCTCGCGTTCATGAATGTGAGTGGTCCGCATCTTGATCATCTTCCTATCTGATTCCGTTTAATCAAGGATGCGCCCGCGCTTCGCGATGCGAAACTTCTCACCCACATTTTCGCTCTCGAGACCAAAGTCGACAAGATCTTGGTTGGTCAGCCGTCGTTCGAGGTTTCAATCGATCTGCAGGTATCTTCGCTGTTCTCTTTTTATACTTCCTTTCCTCACAGTTTATTTAGAAAAACATCTCTTCCTACGCCTCTGCCGTTCTCCTCTCCAGCAAAATCACCATCTATAAAGGTGATGGCCCGAAAAATGTCCTTTTGGTCAGTTCTCTTTTTTGAATTTCTGCGCGAGTGGTTTCGACGACGTCTTTGGTAGGGAATTATCAAGAAGTATCGCTTTGACATCCCTGATGGTGACGAGAAGATTCCCGCCGATTGGGCCAAGATTGTGGCCGAAGTCCAGGAGGCGCTGACCCAGAAGCGGTCCAAGATCAAGAAGCTGGTGAGTCGTTTTCAAAGTCTATTGAACTCGATCGATGATATCCGCACTGCGCAGATCGGATGGAGCCTGAAGGTCAATAAAACCGATGAAACCAACGGACCCGATTCCGAGCACCAGAACATCTTCACCCTCGCCCAGAATGTAGTCAAGGGCTCCCAATGCACTGTCAACATCGTCTTGTGTGCTCGTATTGCTTTGATGGTGTGTTTTTTTTCGTTATTGCTACCGTCCCGTTATTCAATATCGCTCCAGCGCTCTGTTTATCTCCAGCACCCCGGAATGAAGTCCTGGAATAAACTCGACAAACGCCTCAAGTGGATTCGCGACAACGCAGGCGGTGATGCCAAGAAAATTACCAAGTACGTTCTTCTCCGAGCGAGTAACTTATCAGGCTTGCTTAATGTTTATTCAGAGCTTTCCGCCATGTTCTCTCTGAAGACCAGTTGAAACACGGTGTAAACGACTACACCATCGACGAGACGGCTGTCGACAAGTTCCAGCAGGATGTTGATGATCTTATCGACGCCACCGTTATCGACGCGGCGACTTGAAGACCTCCCGTAGAGCTCACTCGAAAGATGATGTATATAGATATTTCTTGACCTCGACAATACATTGATAGATTCACAGTACCAAGATGGACAGAAAACTGAAATGGTATAATTTAAGTTAGCTGCCGCCAGCTTGCACTCGTACCTGGCTACCAGCTAGACCTGGCTCCAGGCTGAGCCCATAGGAACATAGAGCTGGGTACCGGCTGTAGACAACTGGCAACTACCTGGCGATGGCATCTTGCCAGCGTGTGGATCACACGTTCTCGTCACGTTTTCGACCATTGGCGGTGTACTCAGCCCCCGACAGTCGTTCAGCCCCCCGTCGCCGCCCCACTCTCATCTGTCTCCCCTCCATACTCCGAGACTCCGTTCCAAGTTCCTGGAAGGGTCACTTCTGCTGCACCTGCACCCGCTCCCGTCCCTGCAGTCGCCCCTGCTCCCGTGGCCGCTCCTCTTCCCCCGGTGGCACTTGTTGCTCCGTCTCCCAGCTCAGTGGAAGGGCAGATGGAGCGGCTCGAGGCCCTCTTCCGCGAGGCCATCGACGCCAATAAACGAGCGCACTCGCCCAGCCCTACTGACGACACTAGGGCTGTCCGTCCCCGCGTCGACGTCTCGCAGGCCTACAGTGCGAGTGCATCTGCCCTCGCACCAATCGTGACGCCCATCGTACAAGCCCCCGCCCTCACTGCGGCAACTCCCGCTCCACTGCCGGCTGCAGTCCAAGTCGCTGCAGCGCCCGCTCTCGCCGCACCCTCGCCCGTCACAACCGAAATCGCTTCCGCACCTGCGGCCTTTACCCCCGCATCCGTTTTTGCACCCACTGTAGCTCAGGCTACGGTGGCGCCCATCCCCATCGCGCCTGCGCCTGCTCTCGGCCCCGTCCCCGTCTCGGTCGTCACCAACGTCGCCAACCCTCCCCCCGCTCTCCCCCCCATCGACCCTCACAGGGAGGCGCGACTTGGGCCGGTGAACTGGGGAAAGAACATCAGCGGGGAATCTGCAACAGTCATTAAGACCGTGCTGCCCGCCGCGCGCAGCATCATGTGCAACTGCCGCGCGCGTCGCGGCCCAGATGCTCACACGATCATCGCGTGCTTCGAAAGCGCCGAGATCGTGTCGTGGTTCATCCCGGCGTTCAATGCTTCCCGCATAGCGCCTTACGATACCGTCTTCGCGTCCCCAAATGTGTAGGGGCGGCTCATGTCTTTTCATCACTTTATACTTTATCTTCTCCATCGTGCGCACTGCTCCCTCCCCATTTACCCTCCACGCTAACTCATTCTAACGTACATATTCCATCACATATATCCAATACACTCCATCCTTCTAATGTACATTCCTCCCCCACTCTTACTACACCCATGGATGGTAATGGTGTTCCTAGTATACTAATCGAGATTCCATTGGTCCCTAGGAAGTGCATGCTTTTCCCCCATCGCTCATGTTTGTCTTGCTCACTTTTTCTCACCTTCTCGTCTCTAGCTTGTGCGTGCTTTTCCCCCATCGCCCATGTTTGTCTTGCTCACTTTTTCTCACCTTCTCGTCTCTAGCAAGTGCGTGCTTTTCCCCATCACCCATGCTTGCTCACTTTTTCATGCCTTCTTGTCTCTAGTTTGTGCATGCTTTTCCCCCATCACCCATGTTTGTCTTGCTCACTTTTTCTCGCCTTCTCATCTCTAGGAAGTATGTGTAATGAGCTCATACCAGTTTGTTTTAGCTCTGGAAGAGTGTTCTGGCACTTTATTCATGGACCAAAATCAGCAACTTGCATGGCGTGTTCGATTTGCTGATAGCCAGCACGAGGACAGCAGTCAATATTTGCCCAATTTGCGCCAACAATCGCCTCCCCCACCGTATGATTCTCAGGAAGACTGCCTCGAGGAGCTTCGACTCGATTTGGCCATTTCTGAAGAAGGAATCTGGAGATTGGAATTGGCTCTGATCCAGGAACATCAAGCGGCTACAGGAACAGCCGATCCCCCCCTCACTCGTACCTTTGGCTCCTTGGTTGGTGTGTGCTTTCAATATATTTTCTTACTTTAATGTCAGCATTGTCTTCATTCTCATGTACCCAAATAATATATCTTGCTTTTGTTCTTTCCTCTCAGATGATGTAATGGTCTGGGGGGTCATCGCAGAATATAACTGTCCATGTGGATGTAATATATTGTAGTGCGTCCGACCTGAATTGGGACTGCCGTCAGGATACACCCGATGGAATTCGGACATCCCTTGTCCACGGCATCCCCACATATCCCCACCACGCACTTTTGATTTTATTAATATGTTTGAAATTTCTTGCATCTTGTCTTCATTGCCACATTGCTGCCAGATCATCACTTTTCTCACTCCCTCCCCCATATTTTGATCTCACCTTCAATAGGCTGGGATATTCTCGCTCGCAGTTAAGGTTTGAAGCGGAAAGCTTAAACCGGTCAAGTGCCTGCTTATCCCTACCAAATATAGCCGTTTTCTCACGCCCAGAAAAGCGTGACCTGGTATGGAGAGCAAATCAAATGCTGCGAATTGGCAGATGATGCCCAGCACTGTTCTGAGCAGTTCTGTCTGTTTGAAATCGCCCGTACTGCTCTGATTGTTAAACCAGACCTCCTGGAACCCTCCATATCGGGCATGGCTGTGCAGAAGTCATGCTGTTTGAAATCGTCCGTACTGCTCTGATTGTTAAACCAGAGGGTTCCAGGAGGTCTGGTTTAACAATCAGAGCAGTACGGGCGATTTCAAACAGACAGAACTGTTTAGAACAGTGCTGGGGCATCATCTGCCGATTCACAGCATTTGATTCGCTCTCCATACCAAGTCACGCTTTTCTGGGCATGAGAAAACGGCTATATTTAGCAGTGATAAGCAGGCCCTTGACCGATTTAAGCTTTTCGCTTCAAACCTTAATGGCGAGCCAGAATGCAAAACAGGAGGTGCAATGACTGGAACGGCTGCTTCGGAGACTGATTTTAGGTCAGTTAATGCTCCTAATTAACGAGAAGTTTCACGCAAAAATACAGTGAATTTAAGTCTACCCTGACTGGTACTCTTTGCCGTCTTTCTTGGTGGCTTACCATATTGGGTAGATAGAAAGCTACTGCTCTTTTGTCAGAACAGCCGCTTTGGGGACTCTGATTTTGATTCAGATCATGCTCCTGATTATTGGGACACCTCATACGAAAATACAAGAGATTTCAGTCTACCCTGACCAGTATTCCATGCCATCTTCCTTGGTGACTTACCATATTGGGTAGTTAGAAGGCTATTACTCCTTTGTTGGAACGGCCGCTCTGGGGATTCTGATTTTGGGTCAGATTATGCTTCTGATTAATGGGAAGCCTCATACGAAAATACAAGAAATTTCAGTCTACTCTGACCGGTATTCCATGCCATCTTCCTTGGTGACTTACCATATTGGGTAGTTAGAAAGTTACTGCTCTTTTCTTGTAAAAGCCGCTTTGGGACCCTGATTTTGGGTCCGACAATGCTCCTGATGAATGAGAAGCTTCATACAAAAGTACGGCAAATTTCAGCCTACCCTGACCGGTATTCCTTGTTGTCTTTCTTGGTGACTTACCATATTGGGTAGATAAAAAGTTACTGCTCTTTTGTTAGAACGGCCACTTTGGGGACTTCGATTTCGGGGCCAATAATGCTCCTGGTGAACGAGAACTCTCATATGAAAGTATAGCAAATTTTGTCCTACTCTGACCAATGGTCCTTGCTGTCTTTCCCGGTGACCTGCTCTATTGGGTAGTTAGAATGCTACAGCTTCTTTGCTGGAATGGCTGCCTCGGGGACCCTGATTCTCGGTCAGATCATGTACCTGATAAACAAGAGGCCTCGTACAAAAATACGGCAAATTTCAGCCTACCCTGAAAGGTATTCCTTGCCGTCTTTCTTGGTGACTTACCATATTGGGTAGATGGAACGTTACTACTCCTTTGTTGGAACGGCCGCTCCAGGGACTCTGATTTTGGGTCAGATCATGCTCCTAATTAACGGAAACTATATCAACAGTCTGAGAATTGTTGCGCAGGCTTCGTATACAGAAGGAGGCGGAAAGGAGGGCGGAACAGAGAGCAGCGGACCATGTTCAGAAGGCGAGAGAGCGAGTCATGGCTGCTGACGAGAAGCCCGAGGCAGCCGCAGGCCGTAAGCGCAAGGAACGAGAGCGCAGGTATGCCGCGGACGTCGAAGCTGGAATCCGAAACGAGGACTTTACTCTCACGGTCAAGAAGAGACGAATAGTACGCCACCTCTCTGATGTTGAATACCAACTCATCTCATCCAGGTTACACCCGCGTTGCGCGATGAATCCAGTTCCGACAATATCGCGGAGCTGTCACGTCCGGCGCGTGAGATCGAAAACAGATACAAGGAAAAACATCGAACTCACCGCTCCGGGCGGAAGAAAGTCCGTGAATCGGTCGAGCGCGTGTACAAGAACTGGAAGTCTCCATTCTTGTTCGACAAGATACTTAAGGCAGGGATACGCACTAAACATCCCACGAAAGGCCTGTCGTCAACGGCAATTGTCAAGGACCTTCAGACGCGCGATCGTGAAACATTTGCGAGCTTAAAGCCGATTACAGTTCAAGCATAGTTCGAACGCGACGGCCTGGGTGGGCTCATTTGGAAGAAGTCCGTATTGGAAGCCGCGAAGCTGAATGGGAACATAAGGCGTGGCGCGGACTGGATGCGCACCAATTACCCCAATATCATTCTCGACTTCATCCCCGGAGGCTGCACTGGTGTCTCACAGCCGCTGGACGTAGGAATCAATAGGTCATTTAAGCAAGCCCTGAAGACGGCTTACCATGCCCATGTCGTCGAAACCCTGATGGCGCAAATGGATCGTGGTGAGGAGGTACATTTCGATACACATATCGGCCCTCTTCGTGACGCCAGTGTTGCGTGGTTATGGGCGGCTTATTTCCATTATAAACAACCCAGTTTCTTGTGAAAAAGGTGTGTCTCAATTCATACGAGGAATATTACTCACAGGACATACAGTCGTTTGAACTCTGCAAAGTACGCAAGTGGGACCTTTCTTACGAAAGTCTCACCTCTCCGCAAATCCGTGCAAGGCTGCGCAAGGAGGAAGATGAGAAGACTGAGTTGTGGAAGGAATTGCAGGGGAACAAAGCCGGTAAAGGACTTACCTTCGGAGAGCAAGGAGGTCGCCGAGGATGTTGTTGACGAGGAGGAAGGACCGGACGACAGCGATATCCCCCCTGCCGCTGTCGTTGCGGATGTCACGGTCAGTAAAAGGCGAAGAGGCCCGTGTAGCGGAAGAGCGAGGGAAACGGCCTTCGTTCTGCGGCGCTCGCTGACGATATCGATGGGGTTCCTGAGCCAGCGGCGTTTGACGCGATGGATGGTTCAGAAGAGGTGAAGGAGCGGGAGAGGCCGACAAGGACCAAGAAGCCGAATCGGCATTACTTGGGACCTGGGTGGCTGTATCGCGACGACGAAGAAGACTCTGCGGATGAGGAGTCTGAGGCGTGAGGGAGGGCGGACAGGGATGTGGGTGCCGGTGGGAACAGTCAGACGGCCGCGGCGGCAATGTCAATCGCTGGCAGCTGTCAATTGTCGATCAGCGGAAGCAATTTTGTACTGATTGTAGCGCTACACAATAGAATCGTGCCCCGCAGGGCCGCTCCCGCCTTTTTTCACTGATTTTTGAATCCGACGGACCCTTTCGTATAGGACCCTTGTGATGCTGTGACTTGCGAATTTTTTGGTAGATTTTTGGGGGTGTGATGCGTGACTATATGAATTGAACGAAATACTACAGTATTACTGTACTTGTTAGCTTCGAAATGTAATATCGGTGTATTGAGTGTTCAGAACAGTAACAAGTTTTACCGAGTTTTATCCAACCTTGGTCCTGGACAGAAAGATTTCGTTCATTTGCAGGTGCCGGGGCCGGGGAATACGTGGAGCGAGCGCGGGGATCTGTCATCTGTCACCTGTGATGTCACCATCACCGTTGATCAACACGTCAAGTTACCAAGATAAGTATTGGGGCAATAAGTATCGGGGTATACTGTACCACTAGTTCAGGTGACGGGTGACGGAGACCTGTGAACTGAACTAATCAAGGTCGGTGACGGTGACAATGAGTTTTCCTGGCCTAAATAGGCCTAGAAAATTGCAAAATTTCGCTCCGGCATTCGCCGGATTACCTTTTATGGGAATTGTTGGCTGATTGCCGAGCTGTGAACTTTCAATCCAGTGAACTTTTGTGGTGACGGGTGACACCCCGTGAACTAGTGGTCATAATACTACAGTAATCACAAGAATCCATGGGTGAGTGCAAGCAGTACTGGGCAGGCTCATTAGATTAGGGTGGCTGTGTATTATTTGTAATGTGATTTCGAGAAGGTCGCAGGTTCGATCCTCGCGCATACTGCATTTCTTTTTATTTGCGCTCCTTTTTGTACTCATGTTAGTTGGGTAGGGATTGAGGTCAGAGGTTAGAGGTTAGCTAGACGGTGTACGCACTCCGTAACCCGCGGTCGGAGTCACCAAATCTGGCCCCTGCTTCTGTCGGTCTACTCTACCTGCGGGGCTAGTCGATTGCCCGGGGGTCTCATCACACTCCGTATTCGTCTGCAGTTGTGGTTTACTGTGGTTGATATTCGCCTATGCTCCTCTCTGTCAATAACGGCGTCGCTTTTAGTCTTGCCGCGTCGGTAACGCTGCCTCCGCCCACTAATGCGCGCTCTTTTCATTTGGGATGCTGGAACTTTGTTAATCGATACTAGGCACTCTTAGCTTTTATCAATCTCCGGCCTGTACGTGACCTCGTCTAAGATAGTGTTCGAGTAAATGACTATGTCATCCAGATAAACGTCGATGAACTGGCCGATGTAGTCAGAGAATAAATGGTTCATGAGGGACTGATAGGTAGCAGGTGCGTTACAATCCCCTTGTTGAAGCACAAGGCTAACCATATTTCCGTCTGGCGTGCTTACGGCCGTTCGTTCAACGTGCTCTGGTATAACTCGAATTTGTTCATAGGCATCTTGCCTGTCAATGAGGGAGCGGAATTTACAGCGCGCAACTCGGTGCGGAATTCCCTCCATGTCTGGCAAAGGTGAGGTCATTTTTGTGTTGGCGTTGCGAGCCCGCAAATCCACAACCACTCGCAATTTGGGGGGATTGGACTTCGCCTTTGGAATCAAGAACATTGGTGCGGTATTTCCCGAGTTGGAAACTTTCCATCGTTGGAGACGCTCACCGAGGCTCGGGGCACTCGCGATGTAGACGTACTCAGAAAGCCAAGGATGTATCACGTGTGATCTACGATGACAAGGTAAGCTAACCCCGAATGGCGCTCTGCCAGCCGCAGCGGCTGCAGGTTCCCCCTTCCAAATAAAAGGACGTCCTCGTCTGATAAATCTCCCCCTACAGAAATGAACTTGCGTGAGTGAGAATGAACCCCCGACCTTCAAGCGGGATAAACCAAACTATTCGCGCGGGCACATTCCCAAACAAATGTGCACTGCTTGTGTGCAAACATGGCACATTCCAAGCGACGTCATTCGCCCTTCGGCGATCTCGGGACTCTACTTTCCAACCGGTGCGTCGATGTGGGCGACACCAACAAGCACGACAGGTGACGGATTGAACGCGTAAGAAGGAGAGAAAGACCAGAGACAAACATAGGTAGGGACACTGCTGGAGCTCGCTCCGGCCCGTGATAAGGATTAACCCATCTGTCAACTAGTACAGCCCAGTACAACCTCAGTAGTTTGTATATAACACAAGGTGGTCGACGGCCTGCGGCCGTCTCCCTCCTTGTTTTGATCCTGTTGTTCCCGACCTTGAAATTTGAAATCACCCGGAGATAAAGTTTGCACCTCCCAAAAAGGAAATAAAAAACCCAAAGATTTTATAAAGAGTTTGAAGGTGGTCGACGGCCCGGCCGATTTGGGACTTGTCCAAATTAGGTGGTGACTAAGCGACGAGCACCATAGTGGAAGTATGGGAGACTCCCAGTTCGAAATGCAGCCGTCTCCCTCCTTGTTATATACAAGAGTTCCGAGTCGGAAGAAAGAGCCCGGGTTGTGGATAATGAGCACCGTGCGGGTCGACGGATCCTTGGGGACATAGATGGTGCGGGACGCCCATCGAGTTCAATGTCAAGAACAGAACATTACGATTGACAGCTGGGAACGCGTTCTTCAGGTCTATGAAGGGAGTCCACGGAGTCAAAATATTCAGCACAACGGGAATTGAACTTGGAATCTTGTGCCCGAAAACAGAATCTTGTGGGAAATTTTACACCACATTTTTTCTGCCACTCCCGGTGCTTGAGTGTTCATAGAATTGGCGTGATAAAGATATCTCTAGGATGTTTTGGAGATGAGATCCATATCCGCACAAGATTCTAGCAAAAATTTTGGAAAGTTTCTATGCACCAGATCAGGCCCTTACTGCTGAGTAGAACTCCAGGGGACTTTATGAAATCGTGTTCCCACCTGAGGAACAAGATTGATGTATGGAAAAGGGAAAGAAGAGGACTGATCCAATGACCTGTGAAGCTCAGAACATAATAGCACCACTGTATGTAGCCACTACACTACCTCTGTTGATACCAGAAACACCGGACGTGAGACATCAATTTGTGTTCCTCCAGCACCCTTCGTTGGTAGCATAGTCTAGGGGTGTTCAAAGGAATTTGTGGACGCCAGCGTCCAAAATCGGATCAAGTTGGCGCGTCATATCAATCATAGCTGCAGTCCCAATTCCCGGCGACTCCCGGGCTCTTGTTATTGCGAAGACGAAATTTATCCCGACAAGGAGATCACCATTCATTACGGAAGGTCGTTGAATTTCATTTCCATTGTTGCTATTCCTGATTTATGCGCAGGTTCGCCTCCGCTGCAGATGTGCGTGCCGAATCAATGATTCTGTGGGCACACCTCGGTCTGAATTTGTGAGATAAGTCTGGACACGACGGCAGGGACGTGCATCTTGCGCGCGCCATGCAAAGCTGGGGCCACCGCCTTCATTATTATTCCAGACAGGCCCAGAGTTGAGAGAATGGCTCGAGCAGCCAGCCTAACAATAGATTTAGATACAGCGAACGCGATATGCGCTCAGAGGTGATACTGGTGTGAGATACGCCGTAAACCGAGATTCGAGGCTGAGGGGCATATTACGTTTACGACACTCCACAATAAATGGCACCATATCAATTCTGTTTGCTCCAGAAGCGCAAGACGCCTGATATCGTATGGCATTTGTGGCGAGGAATTTGAGGATTGAAAAGAAGGGAACTCCTTTAGCTGAGAAACATGCGCGTTGCTGAATCGCCACCAAAAGAGACAAAGCTACCGGATTTTGCTCTCTGTAATACGGGGGATATGGAGTCGAATCTAACATTGTTTCACTATTGATAAGGTAACATGCGACATTGACGTACTGGATGAACAATTCTACCGGCAACTGTGGATGAAATTGTTTCAACTTCCGCCGTGTGCCGAAGAAGCTTTCGTACAATGACCAGGGTGTTTTTTGGTCAGACCTTGAGAAGGGTCGAAATTGCGAGTGAGTTGGCAAATTGCGCCTATCTTGAGCACTAGTTCATGGGGAGGTATTCCTGGTTCTTGGAGTGAATTCAGGAATTCGGGGGTCAGAGAACGCGTCTTCGCTGGAGCTGTCACCGCTGCTTTCGATTGAATCACTGCTGACATAGCAATGAGTCTCGCCTGGCACGGTACGAAGAATCGCTGCATTGAAGTCGTCCACAAATGTGTTGAATGGATTCAGAATGGCCCGTGTGATGCAGACAGACGGGTCAGCAACCACATTGGGAGGAAAGACAAAGTTGATAAAATCTTCAACGGATTGGGTGTGCTGTAGACGGCCGAGATCGACTGAATTCTGGAAATGATCATCCCCAATTGCGTCCAGAAAAGACGAGAAGGCCAAATCGGACTGCTGACACTACAGTCTTAATTCTGAAGAGAAACATGCGCCAGACAAAAGATACACCGGAAGATATTAAATTCAGGACTACACTTGCAAATATGAGATATGGAAAGTGCACTCCGGAAGACATTGCTTACCTTGAAGGCAGAACAAGTGATGAGTGACAATATTACCTAACTTTGCCATGACAGATTATTCCTCACAAGGTAAGACCAGGGATATCAATGTGGTTGATTTGAACAATTGCAAAGATCACTTTTCGTATTACACTGCTCTATCACGAAGTTCTACTTCTGAAGGCACAGTTATTGTCCAAGGGATGGATGCTTCAAAAATAACGAAAGGCATTTCAGGATTTCTGCGGCAAGAATTCCGGGAACTTGAAATGTTGAATGAAATAACTGCCCTTCGTTATAAATATGAAGACAAACTATCACTTAAGTTCACGGGTATAAACAAGAAAGAAGTATTGCGAAGCTATCAAATGTGGAAAGGGGGACAACATGAACAACAAGATTTACATCCATCTATTAAATGGAAGCATGGTGATTCTGCTTTGATGCCGGCCAATTTGCCAGTGGGAAATGGAAGCTGGTTGGGTCAGACAAACCTAAGGGAAAAAGTTCAGAAGACAAGACTAGCACCGGTAGGTAGGATACCGGAAAATGCAAGGCTTCGGACAAACCTGGAAACCCACCCAAGACTAAAAAACCCAAAGTCTCTGGCCCTTCACCCGTTGGTACAAGTTGGGACCCTGTCAATTATAGCTGAGCATCTGTCTGTGTCTGTGTCCGTGTCTGTGTCCGAGTCGAGCCGCCACTAGCAGTCTCATCCCCTATCCCCCTATGTACTTCTCACAGGTTCTGGGCCTCCGAGTGCTTCCCGCTGCCTCTAATCCTCTTTGCACATTTGCACTCTTTTCATTTCGACGCGTCACCTTGCAACCCTCTTCCGACTTCGTCCGTTCCAATTTTGGACGCGTCATCCATATCATTCTCACGCTTCCGACTTCTTCCGTTCTGATTTCGGACGCGTCTATCATTCTCACACCCCGACTTTTTCCGGCTTTTCCACCCTCATCCGAACGCGTCATCCATATCGGTCACCCTTTCCGGAAGTGGTTCGGACAAAATTTGGGCCATCCGCCCAAAATCTGTTCGGACAAAATGAGCCGATCGGGCCTGTTCGGGATCTAGCCTTCCAAGGGATAAACCGGGGTCCTCACGGCGGCCATGAGCCAAATAAAAATATGATTGCACCCTAAACTCATTCTTTCCCACGGTGTGTCGTTTTTCTCGGCGGAATTTTGCCAAATTTTTTTAATTTGGGCCTTCAAATGGGGCACTTTTCAAAACACTGAATCAACACCGAATGGTTGCTGAATGTAGCTTTCTACCATGTGTTCGACGCCGCACTGACCCCAAACCGGACTCTTAGGTGGCGTCCATTTTTGAGGTCCGTGTTCACAATCCTGATGCGTTGTGCTCTAATGCCGATGTCCGCACGCCTCCAAGGCCGGCATGTTTTCTGACGAGCAAATTTCAAGCCTTGTTCGCAAGGTGGAAGGCGAAGACCGACCTGATCACAGGCCGAGTCCCTGCCTGTGGCGTGCGGTCGTCGTCTATGGGGAGGTTTTTATGTCCTCGAGGCTTACATTAGTGGACCTCTTCCCAAATAACTCCCACACCGTCCCAACCGATCCCTCATTCCCTTTTGCGCCTCTGGCGTCGGCCGCATCGCACTCGCACTTCCAGACTCGCTTCGGGCCTGCCATCAAGAACGGCGACGGCTTGTCATAATTCATAATAGTTTTTTCGGCTGACGTCCATCTGAGTCATTTCCTGTAATAGTGGTTTCATGCTTCCATGTCGTTGCGAAAACACTGCAGGAAATAGGGGTGATGGCGATTTAGCCTAACTTTCGCCTTGGAGCAGGGGAAGACTTGAGTGCGTTGGGACGCCAACAGAGGGGTCCAGTCCAGAGGACGTGAGAGCGGAGGGAAGGGTGTCAAGGGAAGCGCGGAGGGGACGGACGCAGTCTTTGGTTTCTGGGGAGTAGAGAGTCGGTATATGGTGCGTGTAGGTAGAGGGTAATGGAATGTGCCAAGGCCGGCCAGAAAAACTCACCTTCCTGGAGGCCTGGTCAAATTGGGATAGAAATCGCTCGATTAGGGGTGCGGATTAACCGTTCTTTAACATTACCTGCTGTGCTCAATCCCCATGTAGGCAGATTCTTTCCCACATATTCTCAACATTTTCGTCGTCCTCTCCCCTGCCTCTCTGTCTGATCCCTTTCACAATTTTTCTGGGCTGTACTTCAAACGGTCGCGTGGTCTACTACGGTCCTCATTTGTACCATGCCCCATTTGCGCGCTGTTGAGTATGCGCTTCGCACTGCCTTTTATTAAATCACCTGACCCACGATCTTTAAGAGCCGACGCATGTGTGGCTCTGTTGGAGATGGGATCCGAGACCCGTAGGTTATGTATAAGTACACATGTCCCACACCCAGAAACATGAATCCTTTGTTGTCTTTTGCGCTCATCTGTGTTTGTGCCCGTCTCTGGTGTTTGAGTTCTAACAGGTTATGGGCTTGCCCTAGCGCATCCTCTCTTGACAGAAATCATTTATGTGTACGCTGTTACGATCAGCACCCGGTCCCCCCGTCACGGTGTCTTTGTCTTTGTCCCACACCTCATCCGCACTTCGTATTCGGCCCTTCTCCGTCATGGCAAAGCCATTGGACATGTTGAAGCTCACGGACTCGAACTATTGGACTTGTTGGAAGGGCGAGGCTGAGGCTTTATTGCTTGCCCAAGGCCTTCTCGATGTTGTTGACCCCATCGTTGCACTGCCTCCTGGAGTTGTCCAGATGCGCAAGTGGATTAACATGAATCGGAAAGCCCATGGCATTCTGTACTCGATGTTGAGCCCATTGGTGCAGTCAAAGGTCGATAGTGCCAGCACTATGAAAAGCGGTCGCCTACTTTGGGCGCAGCTTGCTGAATGGTATCCCAAACCCACACCAAATTCAGTGAACCGTCCCGCAGTTCAATGGACCGACCTCTGTCCCCTGCCAACCACTCAATGGATCGAGCTCTCACGCGCTATCCATCAACATGGCAATCCATCCAGTCCGGCTGTTGTCACCACCGAGCATTGTCCTACAATCATTCCTCCTGTTCCTGTAGCCCATGGAGCGGACCTTCAGCAGGGTGATTCAGGAGTCCTCAATGCGGCACGCTTTGGATTAGCTACCTTCCCGAATAATGGTGGTGAGCATACTGAAGCTCTGGCTACACGTGCTGCAGGCATTGTCCATTCGAGCTCACACGAGGTTTCTGCGGAGATTATCGTTGCTGACCACCTGACTCGCGAGTACATGTTGCATGTCATCGATCACTCGGTTTCCCGCATCGCCATCGGTTTCATTCCACTCCCCCGTCTTCGACTCGCTCGATCTTTTGTATCTCGGAGATTTTGATGAAGAAGGAGTGGTGGAGATCTCGGCCGAGGGGAAGGCACAAACTGTCGTTTGCGAGCTATCCTCATATTTGATTCCAAGGATTTTTTGGTTTGTGGGGGTGTGCATTTTTTCTTCTGGGGGTGTCTTCGTGTTTTTGAAGATTCTTTCTTTGTCTCGTATCTGGGGGTGTGTTGGAGATGGGATCCGAGACCCGTAGGTTATGTATAAGTACACATGTCCCACACCCAGAAACATGAATCCTTTGTTGTCTTTTGCGCTCATCTATGTTTGTGCCCGTCTATTGTGTTTGACTTCTAACAGGCTCAGGGTCGCTGATGGTCCGTTATGTACTAGCACAGCCCTTCATGAACCGCGCCGAAACAATTTCTTTTCTTCCTTGGCCCCATTCGGGTTGTTCTGGCTAGGGGTGATGTTCAGATCAAGTGCAGTCGATGCCGCTTTCGGGGGCCACTTACCTCCTTTCCGCGGCTACCAAATTTGAAGCACACAAAGGACTGCCATGACTGTCGCGCGAGAAACGCATTCAAACAAAAGACAGAGAAAGAGAACGAAAATTCCACTCGAAAGCGGCGGGCACCCCTCGGAAAGGACACATCTGCAAAAGGTCCGCCCGACTGTGTCTCTGGCCGCCTTTTATCTGCCAGAGGAAAATAAAGAGAAGGCCTTCGAAATTCATACCTTTGTGCAGCTGTCGGACCTCGAGTCAAACTCGGGGCATGATTGCGCCATTGAGCTGTCAAGATGATATGGAATGCTACGGGATTCAGATCATCCTTTGCTAAAGGCTTTCCGTACTTCCGACGCGGGATGGCGGGGCTGTGGTTGCTTTCGGCTCCGCTCCACTTAGAAGCTACCACCGTGACAATCGGCGCGGATTTCCCCCCGGCTAGCTGGCGCTTCCAAAGTTCCGGGTGCGGAATGAGAAAAAGGAAAAATGAAGCCACGGCGAAAGCCGAGAATCAGGGCTCGATCGAGGCGCTTCTTTGGGCGCTTCCAAAGTTGCGGCTGGGGCTCGGGCGTTTCCGAAGTTCCGGGGTCAAAAGTCCATAAGCGGAGTTTGAAAGCTTCAAACGGACATCCGTAATTTTATAAAGAGCACCGGCTCCGCACCCGTCCCTCTCTCAATCAATAGAAATGAGTCCAGTCTACGTAGCTACAGGTACTGACGGAGGGCCTGTATCCAAGCCAATGGTAGCTTTCTGGTGCATCTCCTCTCCTGACGCTGCTGTCCCATTCTGCGGTCCGCTTTCTCCCTTTCCCTAGCGTTTCGCTCCATCCGCTGTCAGTAACCCAGGCCGGCACCCCATCGACAGCCGCCATCGGCGTTGTCTTGTGTCCCTGAAGGTAGCACTGCAACTCTGCGGTAGAGAATTCTGCGGGTGGAATGCCGACTGAGAAATTGGTAGCAAGATTGCCGATAACAGGCTCCGGCGTGGTGGCGTTTTGCTTCGTCTTTTCCAATGGACAGAAACCGGGATTCAGGGAAGAAGTGCATGAACAGCGACTGCGCCTGGTCTGTCGTGGCGAGTCCGTAGGCGACTTTACAATCGATTCGTCCCGGCGCAGTAAGGCCGGGTCGAGGCGGGTCTATGTGATTGTCTATGAGGTGGTGTAATGCTTAGAGGACAAGGATGGCAGGATAAGGAGAAACTGTACTGTGGCAAAGAAAAGCCTCCCTTCTTCGCTGCCAACACCATCAATCACATTCAAGAGTCCCGAGAGCGTGACCAGCGAGCGAGCACCATGAGCCCCTATAGCGTGACCAAGAGGACCTCGGCCACCAGCACCGTAAAGTTTTCTCTTGGTCCTCCTCGTCACTCCGGGACGCGAAGGCGCAGTCAATGTCTTCGATCAGGAAGATGGCATCCTTTGGAATCGATGATGCAGCGCGTTGAAGGAAAGAGTCATCAACACTAGGCGGGATCCGTCACCAGACAAAAGTCAAAGGATAGCCAATAAACATACTGCCTGGAGGCCAGTGACATTGAGTAGATTTCCAGGTTTAGAGCACCTGCTAGTGCGTATATTGTGGATGCTAACCACATTTTTCTCATCAGCCAAATGACAGTTCATTATTCAACATTATGTGACTCACTTTTTCCAGTCCCTGGGGGTCCATAAAGCAAATATCCTCTGCGATGTGGGATGCCTACTTCAAGATACCACTCGTATGTCGAGATAAACTCCTTGGCGTCGCGAACGAGGTCGTCGACCACACCCTCCGGTAGAATGACTGAGCTGCGAGGTGTGAATTTGCGAGGCACAATGCAAAACCAGATGACAACAAACTTGAGGGACCGACGATTCTTGTGCTTCACAGTGTTCCAGGTCAAGGCAGGTCCGTAGGGTCGCGGCTATCCCCAGAAATTCAGAAGAAGAACATGAGGTATGGATGACCATACCAAGTCTGCCAGATGGATAGTTACACGGTGTTGGTTGATATCTACGTAACGTGTGCGGGCGTCCTCTACAAGCTCAGAGAGTAAGTTCACATTTCGTGTATACATTCTTTTTCCAAAGTGAGTAAATAGGTCAAAAGAATAAGGATAAAACTCACGTCACGAAGATGCTAGAGATTGGCTGATACTTGCCGGATTCCGTGAAGTTTCCTTGCTCGCTATCTTGGGTACGTTTGATCTCGATCCAGTGCCCGCGCCAACGGAAGAGTTGAGGTAACCGGTAGGTTGGAACATATTCTGCGTTGCCCTTGATGGTCGGGTCAATCCATGTCTTGACGGACCACTTGCGGCGTGAGTTGGTAGCGTTGACCACAAACTCGCGGGAGCTGCGCCACACGCCTTCTTGTGTCTAAGTGAAATGTAAGCCAGAGCCCCGAGAACAGATGGAAGACTCCCCAGAAATAGTATGACCCACTCGTATGCTGGATCACCCTCGTCCAAATTGGGCAGTCCATCGAGTATTCTTCCGGGTGGCGTGCGTTAAATCAGGAGGAAAAGGGAAAAAGAACAAGAAAACCACAGACGAAATCTGAACCGAACTATCATCCACCGAAAGAGCCTCCGTCCCGTCTCAATGATCGATCCTAGTATGAGCAGCTTGATGCTTGAGCTGAGGTAGGCTCGAGAGACCATTCCAAATGCCGCCAATGCTGTTGAAAGTCCCATGAAGGAGGTGATCCATTCGAACCGGGCGCCACCTTGAGGCTGAGGATTATCGACGGGATTCAAGGGCATGAAAGTATGTAAGTGTAAATTGCCAGTTCGCAACGCTTTAAATAACATTGAAATGGAGAGGTCAGCGGTGATAGTGAGCTTGCCACTCCACCAATAGTCATCATCGATGTTGTAATGGCTGTCAGGCGGTCTCAGAGCTCTTATCGGGATTCTGGAAAATGGAAGGAAGCGTATGAAGGCAGGATTCCCACATCTTGTCCTGGTTCTGGCGTTTCTGGGGGCGGTCGCCGGTCGCATTGCGCTTACGGTCGCGCTCGCGGTTCTGCGGTCCCGCATGTGTATTATACGGCATGTGTTTAACGGCATGTGTTTAACTGCCGCGAGCCACTCACTAGCTCCGTTTTGTCTTCGGCACCGTCGAGTAGTCCTCCAGTTTATGGAGAATTGGGCTAAGTACCGACATTATAATTAGGGTGTATGTAAAAAGATTGGATCTAGGGGGAATAAGTATCCGGGGGGTCATCTCTCGAGCTCCACCGATCTAGAATCATGACAAAAGGAAGCAGAAAAGGGCTACTTCTAGGCTACCCCAAAACATTATATTAGGCTGTGTGCAAAAGATTGGATCTGAGTTCCAGGAGGTAAATCGGGGGGTCACGGCTGTTGTAGGCAACCCGGCATACTGTTGACCTTCCCATGGCGCCAGGTTCTAATCCAATCGGTAATTTCCGCAGCTGAAGAATAAATAAAGGAGGAGTGGAACGCAGGGCGGGGGCAGTGGGAGGCAACGTGTGCAGGAAGGGGGGTGGTAAAGCGGTCTGGGGTAATAAATTAAGCGACCCATCACATTACTCTTAGATCTGGAAGTGATCTGGAGTGTATCTGGAAACCCTGGAAGAACCTGAAGGCACCCCTGAACTATTAAGATGACTCACACGTCACTTGCCTCATGGCCTCAAAGGCCACATGTTACTTTCATTACCATCAATTTCTGAAAAGAGTCCGCCTGTTATTCATATGTAGTCAGTACAGATCTCCATCCATACAGTAGTACAATGCTTTGAAGTTGAATGCCTGCTCCCAACATGTCGGTCCAGAAGGCTCAGCAGAACAAAAACCCGGGTGTCACAGCAGGAATGCAGTGCCCCAACTCCAGGATCTTGGGACGCGGCAGAATGGTGAACTTCCATTCAAAGTGATGCATCGCCCCAGCAGCGTGGCACACAACCCGCATGGAAGCTGTGTTTCTGCCGTGATTTTCCATCAGATGCCTGGGCCTCATAAAATATGTCATCTCTGCGTATGTATCGAAGATCGAACTAATGGAAGCTGAGCATGGAATACAAGCTGCTGTCACAGATTGGGTCTTAACACTTCTATTTCTCTGCTGCTTTCCCTGGCTTGGCATGCGGAAAGGATTGGCAGGTGATGGCATCAAGTTTACCAGGCCAACCAATTACGTACCCTAGCCGACACGTTGCCACGTCAACTCATACTCCTTTCTGAGTTCTCTCCATCAACACTCCATTGCCTATGTCCTTCTCTCTGGTAGAGGCCTTGTCGGTGGTGGCCAAACCATCCTTACTGGATCTCATCACCTGAGGATACTACATATCTTTTGGTTATATTATCTTCTATACTGGGCTGCAAGGGCTTATGTGGTGCTAAGTATAATCTAGGGACATGAGGTAGCAGATCCATCCATCAGGTGCATCCTGATGGCGGTCCCAATTCAAGCTCTCTATTTATTCTAATTCGTTTCGGCGGCCACAAACATCATTACCGAGACTTCTGAAAATTGAAACTGAATACATAGGAAAGCACCCCACTTCGTTCTTCGAAAAAGAGGGTGGGGTGCTTTCTGAATCTGTGACGCCGTTGCAAGATAGGTTTATCAAGAATAGAGTGAACATACCTCACAGAAGCAGGGTGCCTTTCCTGTGCATTCACAGAAGTGAGGTCATGCATTCACAGAAGGAGGGTGCCTTCTCATGCATTCACAGAACCGGGGCGCCTTCCCATTCACAGAACCGGGGTGCCTTCTCACGCATTCACAGAAGCGAGGCGCCTTCCCATTCACAGGAGCGGGGTGCCTTCTCATGCATTCACAGAACTGGGGCACCTTCCCATTCACAGAAGCAGGGCACCTTTGGAATGGTGGGGTTGCCAGCATGGCGCACGATCAATCACATAATAATCACATGAAATGGTTTGTTAGCATCGGCGGAGATGTTATACCCGGATATCTATTTCTCCACCGGTTGCGCTTACAGAACGGCTTGGCACGTGGAAAGGATTGGCAGGTGATGGCATCAAAACGCGTCACGTCAAGTCATACTCCTTTCTGAGTTCTCTCCGTCAATGCTTCATTGCCTATGTCCTTCTCTCTGATGGAGGCCTTGTTAGTGGCGGCCAAACCATTCTTACCAGATCTCATTGCCTGCAGAGGATATTACATATCTTTTGGTTATGTCATCTTCTAGACTGGGCCACAAGGGCTTATGTGGTGCCAAGTATAATCCAGGGACATGAGGTAGCAGATCCATCAGATTAATATCCTATGTGAATGCCACTTGGATTTTGCTGTTGGGTGCCCATATCACTTTTTGGAATCATCACAGACTAAAAATGACACTCAGAACCAGAATCCAAGGAGAAATGCCCCCGGCAGAATTTAAATACTGGGTGAAACACCCATTTTTGGCCGTTTTGAGTTTGGATTTTGAATCCATGTGGTTGGATTGTGATTCTTGGTGGCCAGCTCACCTTCTGGGATTATTACACACCAATAATGATGCTCAGAACCCAAATTCAAGCAAGAATGCCCTTGGCAGAATTTAAATACTGGGTAGAACACCCATTTTTGGCCCTTTCGAGTCCGGATTTTGAATCCGTCTACTTAGATATTGGTACTGGGTGCCCAAATCTCTTGCTAGGATTATTACGCACCAATAATAACACTTAGAGCGAAAATCCAAGCCAGAATGCCCTTGGAGGAATTCAAATACTGAGTAAAACACCCATTATCGCCATATCGAGCCCAGATTTTCGATTCTGTCTACTTGGATTTTGTTCTCGGTGCCCATATCACTTTCTGGGATTCTGACAAAACAACAATGATACTCAGACCCAAAATCCAAGCAGGAATGCCCTTGGTGGAATTTAAATTCTGAGCAAAACACCCATTTTTGGTCCTTTTGAGTCCGGATTTTGAATCTGTCCACTTGGATTTTGCTGTTGGTGCCCATATCACTTTCTGGAACCATTAAGGACCACTAATGACACTCAGAAACAAAATCCAAACAGGAATACCCGTAGCAGAATTTAAATTCTGAGTAAAACAGCCATTTTTGGCTATTTTGACTTCGGATTTCGAATCTGTTGGGTTGGATTTTGGTACTGGGTGCCCATATCACTTGCTGGAATCATTATGGACCAATAATGACACTCAGAACCAAAATCCAAGAAGGAATACCCTCGGTAGAATTTGAATACTGAGTAAGAAAGCCATTTTTGAACATTTCAAGTCCGGATTTTGGAGCTGTCTACTTGGATTTTGCTGTTGGGCGCCCATATCACTTTCTGGGATTGCTACACACTAATAATGAGACTCAGAACAAAAATCCAGGCAGGAATGTCCCCCCCAGCAGACGTAAAATACTGAGTAAAACAGCCATTTTTGGCCATTTCGAGTTCGAATTTTGAATCCGTCTGGTTGGATTGTGGCTCTGGGTGGCCATATCACTTACTGGAACTACTGCGCACCAATAATGATGCTCAAAATCAAAATCCAAGCAGAATGCCCTCAGCAGAATTTGAATACTGGGTAAAACACCCATTTTTCGCCATTTCGAGTCTGGATTTTGAGTCCGTTTAGTTGGATTGTGGTTCCCGGTGCCCAAATCACTTGCTGAGATTTGACCGAACCAATAATGCCACTCAGAATCAAAATCCAAGCAGCAATGCCCTCGGCAGAATTTAAATACTGGGCAAAACACCCATTTTTCGCCATTCTGAGTCCATTAGGTTGGGGGTTGGTGCTGGGTGGCCATATCACTTGCTGAGATCCATACACACCAATACTGACCCTCAGAAACGAAATCCATGCAGGAATGCCCTTGGCGGAATTTCAATGCTGGGTGAAACACCATTTTCAACTGTTTTGAGTCCAGATTCTGAATCCCTCTACTTGGATTTTGGTTGTGGATGTCCATATCATTTGCTGGGATCGCCGCGCACCAATCCTGGCACTCAGAACAAAAATTCAAGCAGGAATGCCCTCGGCAGAATTTAAATACCGATTAAAACAGCCATCGGTGACCATTTTGAGTCCGGATTTTGAACCTGTCTACTTGGATTTTGGTTTTGGGTGCCCAAGTCACTTTCTGGGATTACTACACACCAATAATGATGCTCGGAACCAAAATCCAGGCAGGAATGCCCTTGGCGGAATTTAAATACTGGGTAAAATACCCATTTTGGCCATTTCGAGTCCAGATTTTGAATCCGTCTAGTTGGATTTTGGTTCTGGGTGGCCATACAGTTGAATACGTCATGAGGAATAATATCATATGGAATAATCGTCATATGGAATCAGTTTTGAGCCTGTCCCGAGTCGGGATAACCGAATATTCCACTTACCTGTAATGTGGAATATGGAATATGGTTTGAGGGTCAATATTCCATGATGCGGGTGGCACGAGATCCAAATTTCCAAGTCCGCAAGGTCCACCATTGTGCTCTAACTTACCAAAAGGAGGAAACTGGTGGCCCATCACATTGCCAGTCTGTTATTTGTAGTAGCACAGTCACTGCATTCCGACCCTACGTCGGCAGGGTCTGCTGACATTGGTTGACGTCCGTGGAAGCTCCTGCCGAAACGGATGCCGTTTCAAAGCTTCGCGCAGGATGGGACATAATCTTGGACTTCGCCACCTCGGAAATGTCCCTGCCACAAGCTGAGAAGCGTCTCGCGGCGCTGTTCGGCCGCGGTTACGTTCCAAACGAATGGTCAGCTGGCCTTAATGACGTCATGAACGCAGAAGGAGACATTGTCCGGGCCGAGCAGGCAGTGCGCGCACTTATGCCAGACTTTTCCCCCATTTCATCTGTTATCTCATCTCCAATCGCCAGTGACCGCCATCTCAGGGAGGCCGAAAGCGCACTCACCGAGGTGCTTCAGCAAATGCGCGAACATCATTGTCTTCGGGGCGACGTCATTTCACTTGACGAGCTGCTTGATCCTGTCATTGAGCAAGAAGATCAGGACTCGGAATTCCTCCATTTCGGTGACCAAGCTGATGGAACGACTCCGACGAAGGAAATTGTGGAACTCATCAAGCAGGGCGAGCTCGAGGAGGAGGATCCCGAGGAAGAGGATCCCGAGGAATCCGAGTTCAAATTCAAGTCGAAGGATGCAATGGCAGCGGCAGAGCTGCTACAGCAGATTGTCCAGCATCGGCCGGACTTGGACATGGCTTTGCCGCTGGGCCGGTTTCTCCGGGAATTCCGCGCAGCCATGGCTCAGGAAGGGGAAGAGAGCAAGATTCAGACCAATATAACATCATTTTTCACGTAGAAAAACAGTCCTGTAGCTCGAAAAGTATTTTTTTAATCGATTTTATTTGGAATTTATATTCTGGAATATCCGTCATATGGAATAGCCTTAGAGCCCTTCCCGACGATATTCCATATGACGTATTCAACTGTATCATCTTCTGGGACCATTACAGACCAATACTAGACCCAAAATCCAAGCAGGAATGCCCTCGGCAGAATTTAAATACTGAGTAAAACACCCATTTTTGACCCTTTCGAGTCTGGATTTTGAATCTGTCTAGTTGGACACCAATAATGATGCTCGGAACCAAAATCCAGGCAGGAATGCCCTTGGCGGAATTTAAATACTGGGTAAAATACCCATTTTTGGCCATTTCGAGTCCAGATTTTGAATCCGTCTAGTTGGATTTTGGTTCTGGGTGGCCATATCATCTACTGGGACCATTACAGACCAATACTAGACCCAAAATCCAAGCAGGAATGCCCTCGGCAGAATTTAAATACTGGGTAAAACACCCATTTTTGACCCTTTCGAGTCTGGATTTTGAGTCTGTCTAGTTGGATTTTGGTTCTGGGTGGCCATATCACTTGCTGGAATCATTACGAACCAATAATGACACTCAGAACCAAAATCCAGACATAACCATAGTTACCTCCTCTAAAAAGAATATGCCTGTAGCAATGAATATCAAAGCCCTTCAAGACAATGTTGTGCCCATGATCTTCACTGACACCCGCGTGGTCTTCAATGCCTGCAAAAATCTGTTTGCCCCACTCAACGGGCATGGTGTACGTGGGTCCAGTAACTGCTCGTTCCTGTCTACGAGAAGATGGAGGGAAAGACGAACGCCAACGCAGGGATTTCCGTCAGCTCCGGCGTTATCAATGACCTCGCAATTTTTTGTCTTTTTTTTTTTGTCCCCCGCAACGCCTGTGTCCCATTTCGAGGTAGGGCGGGCTGCGCTTGCCCTAACTCTGGGTATTAGCGCTGCGTGTTTTACATTTCTGAACAGACATCTGAACATATCCAGCTTTGAAGGGTAAAATGTTAGGCCATTCTGCCCGAGCAGAAACTCGGTGCACACACTCAGAAAACGAGGTGACAAGTAATTTGATGTGCATTTTTTGGCCGCCTTCGGATTTGAAACGGACGATTACATAAGTACTCGTAACTTGAGAGTGCGGCAACTTCTCAAGGTAACAATTTCAAAACTTTTGCAACCCAAAAGACCGTTCTCATTTTCTGAAGCTGGTTTTGCTGAGTGGAAACACAACTTGAACCTCCCATGACAGCAAGTTCGGTCTTAGCAGGATTTGAATTGATAGTGCAAGCCACGAACGGAACAAGAATAAAACTCCGTGAAGTCTTTGAGGGAGAGAGAGAGCAATCGTCGTCATAGACAAAGTCGGGAAAGTGCTCCTCGTCTTCTGTGACAATTGAGCATATAGTATCACAAAGAGACTGATCGAGGTGATGCTCATCCTCGTTTTCAGCGATGAAGCGCATTAAACTTGAGTATATGATGCTTGCACCGTGCGGGCCATAACTATGAGGAATTACTGTAGCGTTTTCGACCGAATGTTCACACTATGTCACCCGTCACCTCAAATGTTCACTGAACTTGGTGTTCATTCTCGGCAATCAGCGAAAAATTACCCTATATGGTATTCCGGCGAATGCCGAACCAAAAATTTGGCACTTTTCGGCCTATTTGAGCGACAAAATTGAAAAGTCACCGTCACCCATACCAAAAATGTTCAGTTCACGGCCCTCCGTCACCCGTCACCTGAACATTTGGTCGAAACACTACAGTAGGACGGGAGGAATGTGGTGTAAAACAGTATTCGCTATCCACAGGACTTGTGGCGAATTGCCTTGGGAAACTCGTCGAAACCCTGGGCCATTTCCGAGCAAATTGAAGCCCTTCGAATGACTGATTTTTCAGTTGCCCGGTGGTCGGCGCATCAAAGCACGTGACGGATCACCTGACATCACTGCAGAATCTCAGCAAACAAGCGTACACACCACCACCTCACCATTCACCTTCCTCTCGCGGATGCGGGCCCCCGAGCGCCTGAAGGCGCCCACTCCGCGAAGTTGCCGGAGATTCAGAGATTCCAGAGCTCTGGGTGTCAGCCTCAGGCCGGCTGCCGTGCCCCGGTCCCCTGATTGTGCTGTAAGCCGTCATTTCTGGGCCGTCTCGAATCTTCCCAAACTACATGACCATATAGATGATGCCCCGAAGCAGCCGTCTCAGGTCCCTTGAAGACAAATATCGGGCACTTCATCGTCTTTGGTCTACGCATTGTTCTTCATTGGACAAGGAACTTGGACAATCCGCCAGGAAAACAAGAATCCCCAGGGAGGTCCAAGATAATTCGGCTGTTATTCCGAATATGGAATGCCTGACACTTCCGTGTCCCACATTGCCCAATCAAGGAGTTAACCTTGGTTCATCAATGGCGGGCCGGGATACCGAACTTATTGAAGATGCACCAGCCTATTATGCCAGTCGTCTGCAGTGGAGTGGGTTGGAAATCGGGAGCTTTTGGAAAGCGTTCGCTGGTGCTAAGAAGGACTTTAGCGCCATCGCGATACGTATGGGGAAACCGGCATCAGAGTGCATCGAGTTTTATTACTTGAACAAGCCGCATCGTCCCCTCGGGCTGGCAGAACCCAGCAATTCAAACCTCCCCGAGAGTGGTGGGACAACTCAATCCATTGTCATTCTTCATCTCACGCCAAATCTGCAGACGACCCGATATCCAATAATAGAGCGGCATCTATCGATATAGATGGCAGTGTTTGGTTTCGAAGCTCAAATGACTACTCGCCTCCTTCCATTAGATGGTCAAAAACACGACCAGGGTCAGGTCTGGTCCTACTTCTCTCCCTCCCTCCCTGACTAAACCTCTAGAGACGTTTCGCCGCATCGCCAATCAATTTCCAGATGTTTTGGCCAGGTCTGGGGTTTAGGATTCCTGTGGGAAGCAATGTTCTTTCTCGCATTCAAGCGAATAGCGGCTCAAATGCCACATATGGTAAGTGAGCCCACGTCAGTACTTTCATACCTCGTGACTGATGATTCTCAGACTACTGCGCAGGTCCTGGAATTTTACTATTGGAAGAAAAATCCCACGAGATTCGACGACGCATACCTTATTTATGACGCAGACCTTCATTCTCACAGAGCGTCCGTCCTCACCACACCTCCCAAGCGTGGGTTCGACGTTCCAAGGCATCTTTTCGATCCATGGAACTGAAAATAATTTTCCATTGAATTTTCCAAGTTCTAATCTCTGCACTGAAAATTCCGACTCAGAAGCAGCATTACTTCCGGCAAACACTCCACTTTATATATGGCTCCTTTGTTCACCCTTATCCTGGTTCACTTTGATTTTACGAATCAATTGAATGTCCAATGTGCAAGCTTGCGTGATGCTGTATGCCCGACTTGGCACGAGACTTTTGAGTATTCAACTCTGCACGGTTTGGTTGACCCGCCGGCTTTGCGCAGTTTTTTGAACTATCGACTTTGCGAGATTTTCAAGCCTCGGACTTTGCGAGGTTTTTTTTCGGCCGACGGACTTTGCGCGGGTTTTGAACATGCCGACTTTGCGCGGATTTCAGGCTCAGACATTGCGTGTTTGCGCGATCTCCCGAATCCGCGCAAATCAGGTAGGTGGTTTAACTTTGCGCGGGATTTCGTTTGAAAGGGCTTATATAGTGCGGAAATTCATTTTTGGGTCATATGTTGCGCGCGGGATTAAATGTGCATTTGGACTGCCATACTGATTCCCAAAGCACTATATATTAGTGCCCAATTTGGAAAATTAGTGCCTAGGCACTAATATATAGTGCTTTCGCTGTCTATAGCCAGGCCAAACATTCTCTTGCTGTGTTGTTAGTAAATTCTCTACATGCTTCAGGAGTGATAAGAGCACCAGACACCTTCCAAGGAGATCCTGCCACCTTGCTTTCCGAGCCGTATCAGTTAGCAACAAGTTAGTTTTGCCACGCATGGAAAAAGTACCATAAAGTACCGTACTGTACTATATCGATCAATTCGGCACCGATCCTGAAATTTTAGTACAATCTAATTCCGGCGTACTCAAAATGAGCGAAGAGATTAGCGAGACGGCGACTCTCGGCTCCGAGCCGAAAGCCCCAAGAAAGACATGTATTCAAGGAGCGGAACGGGTATTACATGCACAAACCTAAATACATACTATGTAAAGGAAGTGGGCGGGCGGGCAAAAGCTGATAGAGATCCGACCTGTGCGAGCTGAGGCAAGGGGAGTTGAGCTCCTGAACACCTCAGTCCACCTTTTAAACAGCCCCTCGGGGGAAATGTCCCGTGCAGCCCCGGGCTGCGAAGAGACGGTCCGCTGGCCAGGAGTGACGCAGGGCAAGGCACACGTCCCGTGTTTTGCGAGCAGCGCCCGGCGCTGAACGTCAGGAGGTGCAAAGGAAAATAAGCATTCAATGCGTGCGTGATTAGACTACTGTAAAAAAAGTTCTATACTCGATGAAATCCAAAAGAATTCCGATAAATCGAGAAAAGATTATTGGCGCAATAAAAAAGAAGGGCGTGACGCGTGACCGCCGAATTGAAAGAAATTGTACAGTAAAGTTATGCCCCGCCAAACCAAAGAGCATCAAATAGTCACGAGACTTGATCGGGCCAAAAGGACATCTTGATGATCTGATTTAGCGTAGGGATATATTGATTAAAACGCGAACTAATTCAGAATTGAGCACCCCTTTAACGCAACCGTGCTTCTTTTAGAACTCCCAGTTCGCCGCTACCATGTATGAGCCAAATATTCTGTGTGGATGTGGAAGAGTGTGCACATTTTTTTTTTGGTCACTCAGGAATGGTCCTCCGAGTCGACTGAGGCTTCCCTGGGCTCATCGCAAATCCACAGGAGCCAATCATGTTACAGTATGATGCACCATTTCATTTCAAACTCATCCGTCATCTTTCCACATCTCCGCCACGCTGTAATACGCAAAAACAGTCAGACTGTCGGGGATCGTTCTCTACGTGAAGAGAGTACCCTTGCGCCGTCGCATCAGAAGAGAAGCGCAGGTGTCACTTCTGCAATGGAACACCGTATCGTAGCGCGTGCTTCCTAACATCCGCCGAGGTGCCTGCCTACCGGTTGGTGGGCTACGTTAGTCTCCCCTAGGCAGACGCTTCAACATTTTTGAGCTCGTACCTCGCTTGTTGAAGTCTGCTGTTTACCGCGGGGGTTGGATCGCAGTAAAAGCTTATTATGTAATTTTAGGTAAGCAGATTCCGATTTTCTTCCTGCCACATGGGAAACACAGATTTTGACACGATTCTTGGGGGATGACCTCTTGTGTTATACTGCTAGCATTTGTCCACTGAACAATTTTTAAATAAGAGGTTTAATGCACTCATTAGAACACGCCGTTTTGGCTTGCGATTGCCACGTGATTGATGGTTCAAACTTCGGCCGAGGCCCAAAATCAGTCAAGACTTGGCTGTAAAAAATCGGAGAAAAATGCAGAAGCATCTATTACTTGATAATATGTTCCTGGAGTCAAAATAGCGCGTATTCGTACCGCGTATACGGGGGAAACACGAAAATGAGGCACATCACGCGGCCATCAATTAGGTAATAAGCTTTTACTACGATCAGACCCCCGCGGTAAACAACAGACTAGTGTGATTCAGAGTCCTCAACATAAACCAAACAAGTACCAATGCCACGTCACCAACACGTTACTGACTTCCCCTCTCCTCTAGCCAGATGCACTGTTCCGGTAAACAACCGTCAAAAACAAAAAGTATGTAGGCGTGTAACTTCAACTTTACTTCATCTGATTCTCTCCAAGATCTTTCCAATCGCCAGGACCAAGCTGGCCTACGCTATTGCTTAATGGATCAATGCTTCAATCACCACGATTTGAAGCAGTGTGGGCAATGCAGGTAACGCCTTGGGCTCGGAAAACTTGAAACTTGCTAAAAGTGCGGGTTGTGCTGTAGGATTGCCTCTTACTGCGTAAGAGTTTTAACTTTTATATGTTTCTTTCAATCCGGTCTGAATGATAATGTTTCTTTCAAGTCCGTGACATGTCAAAGTACGACAACGCACCTTCTCCAGGCACAAATTGACCGCTCTTAGGAAACCATTGGGAGAAGCACAAGCCACTGTGCAAATACAACATTGCGCAGCTCAAGCTGGGGGGTGGGGAACAAATCCTCCAGCGTCACCTCCGTCGCTGGGTTGCGCGCTTTGAGGCCACCTTGATCGACGTGTGCATTTGCGGCCTCAACCTAAAATACGAATGGGAACGGATAAAAGAGGGCGGGCTATGTATCTTCATGGTGCCTCGCCCCCATCAGAAACAGGGCTCACGCTGGCACATCGATGAGGCACGCATGCTGTCCAACGAAGACATAATGGACGTTACGGAGAAGGGAGGCGTAGATGACCAATGGACGACACTTCTATCGCTTCACAGCCTAGAAAGGGATGACCTGAGAAAGAGCAGTGGTGGCCTGGCGGACTTCGCAACTGTCATTATCATCGGGGTTAACGGTGGCTTGCATCCGTTGAAAGGTGACCATCCGCCGGCGATATTTTTCCAGGGGGTCGATGTTCATCACTCAACTGTTGCTGCTATGCCCTTTGACCAGTACTGCGGGGATTGGCGCCAGGACTTGATGGACCGAGTCCAGTATGACCACCCGCTGAGGTTCGGTGGCTCTTTACAGCCCCCAGTCCCTCGAGCGCGGAACACCCTTCGTGGTAACCCTGGTTGCCTGTCCCATCCGCATTCACTGATCATCTTGACATTCAGGTCTGGAAAGGAACAATGGAGAGGTCGGGGTCGGAAGGAGGCGCCGAGCCGAATACTGCAGTTGATTTTACAACTGCGTACTGCGGCTTCATATTCCAACACACCCCCGGAAGCCGCAGAGAGAAATATGAGAAATAAACATGATTCGCACCCCCCCGGAATGTCGAAATTACCATGATGCATCGAAGTCCGCTACTGCCGCGGAATCGTCCTTCTTCTGGTCCCATTTCATCTTTTCTCGGCATTCTGATTTGTAGTGTCCTTTCTTATCACAGAAGTGACAGATGACATCGGCTCGAGAGGTACGTGCGGCGGCGGCGGTAAATGATGCCTCGCGCTCGCCTTTGACCTCGGGGTTGGTGCCGGTGATGCCAGAATGTTGCCGGGTCTGCTCATCCAACAATTGTGCGACTACGTCAATGTGTCGGGGGAAGCCGAGTCGAAGTTACAGCAATTTGCGGAACATAAGGCACGGATGGTTTTTTTCTGTTTTCAACAGTTTTGACTAGAACAGCCGTCACAAGCTCAGTTTTGAACGGATTTCTTTGGGAGTAGGCGCGTTCAAATTGCATTGAAGATCCGCAGAGGATGAAGTACTGGCTTTTTTGATGTAAGTATGTAATAGAAATTCTTCAGAAAAAATTATGGTTTCCACTAGGACAGCTGTAGTGCAATGAAGAATGGTACGATTGACCTGATTCTTGAATATGTTATGTATCTAGGATGTTGTTAGAGGATGGCACACTGCTATGGGCAATGTATTGACTGAACATGATTTTTCAGCCATTTTTGCTAGGGCAACATTCATGTCCCATGAGAAGTAGAGCTCTGGATTGGAATTTGGCTGTACCCGTATCTGCAGACTTCATGGTCCCCTAGAGATAGTTCGGATACATGACATATCCGAAAACTAGGTCAATCGGACCATTATTCGTTACAGCTGTCCTAGTGGAAACCATGATTTCTCTGAATAAATTCTATTACACTTACATAAAAAATGCCGGTACTTGATCCTCTGCGGATTTTCAATGTGATTTGAATGCGTCTACTCCCAAAGAAATCTGTTCAAACTGAGCTTGTGGCAGCTGTTCTAGTCAAAACTGTTGAAAACAGAAAGAAACCATCCATGCCTTATGTTCCGCAAATTGCTGTAATGATCACCGGATCATAAGATAGAGAGCGTGGAACCTCGGCACCCTTATGTAAGCGGCCATCAGATGAAAATTCGGCTCATTATACCCACACCCCATGTACGCTGCGCATCAAAACTCTACAGCCAGGTTATAGTATGCTTAGTTTGAAGGAGGTTGGCTGTTGAAATCCATTTTTTTTGCCCCTCAAACCGAAGTTATAATCCACTTAATTTTTTCTTCTTCTTGATGTTTCTATGTGCTTTTCGGGTCGAACGGCGTACTTTCGAGAAAAACGGCTGTCAGATTTGGGCAGCACAGCCACCAACACGTGACCGCACCGCCTCACTTCACGGCATCTTTTCCACCTCTTTTCCTCGGCTTTGGACCGGAATTCAAGCAATATTCCTGCCTTTCTGAGCCCCCACAATGGCGCGACCCAAAAAGCGAACACAACAGCTCCGACAAAGTGCCAAAAATGCCACAAAATCACGGCAACCAATCAAATATGACATTCCCTCTGATCTAGACCCTGCCCCAGACCCGGGCACCGATGCCAGCATCGAAGAGCCCTTGGTGTCACACGAGGAACATTCCCCGCATTGCAGCCATGACCATCACTCTCCAGACCCAGACAACAGGACATGGAATTTTGATCTGGGGGATGAGCTGCCGGATTTGGATTGTGATTCAGATGACGTTGATGATGTTCCCCACCTTCAAATTATCCGGTAATTTTTATTCTATCTTGTTAACTGGTCCTAATAATTACCATCAGGTATGCAAACCGGGCAGCACGGTTTATTTCGGCATACGCCTATGGTCTGAGCGGTGCGGACTTGATTTGGATCAACAAGAGGTACAATGGACATCGAATGCTACCCCCATCTATGATTGCAGAGATTAAGGCCTCAATTCCGAGCTAGAAATAAAGATAATATCATTCTGTGACTTTTAAAAAATAGCCTGGCCACTGAGAGGCTGAATAGAGGTATAGTTTTTTTCCGACCTCAAGATTTGTCCGTGGGAAAGTCCGGCAATCAATTGATCGCTGCTGACATAAGGGTGCCGGGGTTCCACGCTCTCTATCTTAGGTGCCTGGCAGGCCCATGGTAAGCACCAAAATCTTGTCTTGATCGCTAACCACACTGCCCATGACCTCCTCGATCGTGAACGCTTGGCTCCGAATTTCCCCAATCCACGACTGCATTGACTGCTCCTCTCCATCGCAGGGTTCTAGGATTTTCACTGATTTCTAGCGGTTTTGGGTGGGGACAATCTTTGGACCATCTGGACTACTCTGATATGTATGTAGGATTATCGCAGTCTCGATTCCCGGAAATGGTGGTTCCTCCGATTAGAACATCTTGTGCACGCAAAGGGGTACTCCGAGGGATTCTGCTTCTATTGGCTGGTGGTGGGACCTGCGTGTGGGTGCAAAGAGGGACCCCTCCGGCGCCCCTATATTGGTCAAGATCGAAATGACCGCCCTGGCTTGAAAGATCCAGATCCGATGGTCATTTCCGACTCGGAATCGGAAGCAGAACAGGAATTGGAAACTGCTGTAGGTTCAGCCTCAGATGACGAGATTGGTGGTCATTTTCTTTTTAACAGTTTATGACCTTTTAACGTTTCTTTTCTAAGCCATCATTGAGCAATCTGCCTCAGCCTCTTTCACGTCCTCCTCCACATCCGGGTCTGTGCTCACCCCCTCTCCCTCTGCCTCCTATGCCTCAGCATTTTCTTATCGTGCCGTACGGGCAGCGGCTGCTGGCGGGATCCGTGGCATGGGCCCAACTTCAAACCAGGGTCAACCGTTGATCGCTCTGTCTCCGAAACACCGCCCTATTTTCCTGCTTACCTTCCTTCACCGTGTCTACCTCTGCATTCTTCTGCAATCGGCCCCTCTCTACCACTTTTGATGCTCGAGAGGAGAATTCTAGACTGTCATTGGACTGGGCAAGAGGTGGGCGGCCGAAAGAGCCGAGATATCATGCACCGCTTTGGAGCTCCACCGGTGGCCGGTCCGACCCATTTTTGATTTCTTGAGTGCTGTTCGCTCGATTTCAGTATAGCTCCCTCAGTTCCTGACGGATAGCTAAGGAGAAAAGGTGGGCCCCCCCATAAGCATGCACTCCGAATAAGACTGCCGCCTCACTTTCACTCTATTTTGCTTCAGAAAGTTCTTTAAGTGAATTGATCTCTTGTTGTTTGTCGCCAATTTCGGTCCGAACAGCACTACGTCATCACTAAAATCTTTTCTCGCCAGCTCTGGCCAGGGTTTTCTGAGTGCGGAGAACGGTCCGTAGGCCTTCGGACCGATCAATCGCTCGCGTGGACCCCCCCCCCCCCTCCTTTGGATTTCTGAGCATGATATCATCAATTTTCTGTCCGCCCACCTCTTGGGACTGGGTGCTCAAAACTGGGTCAGCTGCTTACCAAGCGGACTTTTTGTTCTGGCTTCAAGAGAGATATTTTGAAGAGACAATTTTGGTTGAAATGTTACTAGAAGATGTTCTGCCTCCCAAGTTTTGCAAGGGAGGTTGCCGTAGGTGTTGAGATATTCAACCCTCTGAATATGAATATGATACAAAATGAATACGATATAGCCTCCCGCAAATACGATATGGATACGATACGATACGGTATTCTCTGTATTCATATCATATTTGGCCAGGCTCGGGGGGGCCCGGATACGGAAACGCTTTGGGCGGCTCTGGCGGAGAAGGGATGGGTGCCAGCTTGAACTGCGACTTTCACGGAGACGTCGTCATGAATAATGCATACCACCGTGTTGAAAGCGGTACGTCGCACACAGCCTCGCACATGTAGCGTTAGCCTGAGGTGAAGTTAGGCATTCATATTTTGCACCGCTCCGTGGCATTGGCTGCCATTCACGACTCAGCAGAGAGCTACCCGCAACCAAAATGCCATCCAGAGACGCGCACGAAAATGCTTGATGACATGCGCAAATGGGCGCTGAACCGCACTACAGGACCCGCCATCACTTGGGTGTGTGGCCCCGCAGGCGCAGGAAAATCCGCTATCATGCAGACTCTTGCGCGCCAACTCCGGGATGCTAGAAGACTCGGTGCCAGCTTCTTCTTCAAACGAGGCCATGTTACGCGTGGCAATGGCCAGGCTATTTTCTCGACAATCGCGTATCAGCTCGCGCTTAATATTCCTTGGCTTAGGACGTGCAGTGCACGGACCATCGGAGTTTGAATGCCTTGGGAGATTTTCGCGCTCGTCCAGCCCTCACACTCACACAGTTCAAGTGATTAATCAATTATATCCCATTCCGCTCAGTGGTGCTTTCAATTCATGTATAAATAACTCTTTCCACTCCATCGCTACGCCCGCTCGTATACTTACTATAGGTATTGAGTGAAGGACATCATACATTGAGCGAGGGACATATTTTACGTCCGCCTCGGAGCGAGCGCCGTTGATGCCAATGTGGGTAGATGGTGAGAGCAATTGATGATAGAACAGAAGGTGGTCGAATCCAAGACGGCACAACGTGAGACGCGAATGTATTGGGATGTAATGGGGCTAAAAAGAATGGCTTGAAAATTGAGAAATCTGGGAGCTCCTGGTGGAGCTAACACAATAGTTAGTGGCAATATATATGTCATATTCAATGATGATTCTGACCTGCAGGCCAGTCAGAGTCTCGAATACCCCCATCACAAGCTCAAACTCGTCCTCGCTGATAAATAACTGGCCGCATATCTCTTGTGCGTCTGCGGCTCTTGAGCGATTCGCTCTTCAACGCGACACTGGTAGTTTGTGTGAGCGAGCCACATCTTGTCGGACTCGTCCATGTAATAGAGAGGTTGCGCAAAAGCCGCATGGCGCGCAAGGTCTTTCCATGCGGCTTTTTCTAAACTCTGCTGCGGCAATCTGGTTGGTGATATGAACAGTTCTGGGAGCGCCTGCAGGTAAATGAGTGCAAATCCGCACGCGGCATTGCGCAGCCGCATGCGGCTTTGCGCAACCTCTCTAATATGTATAGTCGTGGTTAAGCAGGGCTGCAGAACATGTTTCGGAGATGGTTTGTGCAGTGTTGGCATTAACCCTTAAACATTAACTTGACTTAACGGTTAACTTGGGGTTAACTTTAACCCTTAGCTTCAGCTGTGGTTCATCTTAACCGTTAATTAAGGGTTAATGATGGCCTTACTTCATATTTTCAAGCACATTATGGGTACTTGGGAGGCTGGCAGCAATGGAAAACGGTCTGGCGGTTGAGTGGGCATCGGTTTTCGCTTCCCTTCAGGTTTTTGAAACTTTCAGAAAGCCCCGCCAGTGGATCATCACATCAGTCCGAAGTCCAAATTGGTCCGATTGCGAGTCACAGCAACTACTGGTTGACCTCTGCACAGCTGAGCATTCCAGCAAGGACCCAGATGAGAGAGAACTGAGAAACAGCCCAGCCAGTGTGTATTTTTTCACTGGCTGAAAAAAAATTCTGTACTGTTAACTTCACCCTTAACTTGCACTGCTAATTAAGGGTTAATTAACACTTAAGCCTTAGCTTCAGATTTCACCGTTAATAACCCCTTAAGTTCCAACACTGGGTTTGTGTCGAGTGAAGGTATGTCGCTGTGTCCATCCATCTATTGCTGGGATACAGCTCCACATAATTCTCGACGAGCCGAACTGAGCCAGGTATCGGGATCTGCACTGTGTGGGTGGCCAATGCCTCTTGTAGGTGATGCTCCTCAATGCCCCCCGAGTTAGTTGGTTCAGAATATGTAGCCAGCTGTTACTCACAGATGTCTCGTTTCTATCGTCGCTCATATCACCGCTTTCACGTCGCTAAATAAGTAACAGTGGCGGAGAAGCGTTACGAACCACTATCCAGCATCGACGAGGCAGTTACCTATAGATTATTAACCGTTCTCGAGATGACCGGTATTTTTCTCCACGCGGCGTCCACAATCTCGGTCCAGTAGTCACCGCAATACTCGTTACGAAACACGAACGGAATATCTCCCCGTGTCATTGACCCCACTGCAACAACAATCTCTTCGACATTATTGATTCCACTCCAATTCCAGTTGAGAATGGCCTCCTCCAAGCCTTGCCCGGCTACGAGGGAACGATTCGGGCCGCGCGATGAAGCCGTTGCAGCTGTAGCAGCGGAATTTGAGGCGACGTTGATGGCCAGACGTCGAGGCCACCGACTACCCGAATGAAGATGTTTTCCAGTGCGGGATGGCGAAGAAGAAAAGATGCAACGGTCCCTGCCTGCGTTTCAGAACTCCAAGTGGTTCTATCGACGGCGGCGAGGCTGCACTTCGCAAGATTGGGAAATGTACAGCGCAGCAACTCCTCATGCAGGATGCTATTCAATAAAACACCGTCGATTGTTAAGGTCTCAATTTTGAGAAGTACTTTGGCCGCCTTTACCAGCAGATGACCATAATTTTTGTTCAAGAGCACAGTCGGTTATAGAGGTAGGTAAATCAATGAAGATCACAGCTCACCGTGGTATTCCAGGCTGACAGGTCACTGTGAGCGACCGTACTAAGTCCCCCAGCGCAGCGTCTGATACAACAGTAGAACAAAAGGATGCGGCGGAAGCATGAGTTGTGAGGAGTACAACGCGGTACAAAATACAGAGACCAAGTCCATGAAACAGTTTGAAGATGCGGCAAAGCGAGGACAGTAAACGGTCTCGATCAAGGCGTCAGGAAAAGCAAATGAATTTATTGCCCTTCGGAGTCTCGAGCTATTTTGAGCATTTGGTAATGGTAAGCCCACAGTCGCCCCAAGCGGCGCTTCTCTCGGCGTCAAAGTGCTTGCCATTTTTGTAAACATGTCCCGGTCCCGACGTCAACTCGGCCATGCTTTTTTGTTTTCCCGGGCATTGAAGAAAGGATCTTTGGAAGAAGTTTGTAAGCAAATCGCAGGAGAAAAGAGTGGAAGATACCGCAGTCCGCATCACGGCCTTGGCGTAGGAGGCCTAATCGCGAACGAGTTTAACCAAGGTCTTTTCACGAACTCGGCTTGAGGGACCAAAGACACATCAGTGTTCTGGTGCTTTTTCAAGTGGTCCTAATCAAAATCATTGACGAAATGTATAATATCAGATAAAGAGATGTCCACCACGTAAATGTCAAGAATCTCGATTTCGGACGAGGTACACGATGTACATGATGGATCACCGCGGTCTCCCAATTGACCGGGTGTCGGGGCAGGGTGCTGGTCGCTCACTCCTGCCCGTTCGCAAAATCCTGCCCTTCTGCAGCTGCTTCTCCTCCTCATTCCTCCGCGTACCACGGCGTGCCGACGACTTCTTCCACGACGTAGTTGACTGCAACCGGGTAGTGGAGTCGTCCAAACCACTTTTGGCACGTCGCGCGATAACGACGTTCGAGCTCCGGAACGAGGGCCTTGGGGCAGTCGCGGTGGACCGGCGTGGTGTACACGCCGCACTTCCAGCATTCACCGGAGCACGGGAACGCAGTCCCAGGCGATATCGGGAATCCCGTCGACCAGATAGCTACTGACTCGGCAGGCAGATGCCCGTTTGCGTTGTTCCACCCCGTGATTTGTGTGGTGTACTCCGCTTGACCGGCAGGAGTGTCGAGCGGGCGACGGCCATTGTTGGTCTGCATGAGCGCGCGCAACGTCGCCTTCTGTTGGTCAGTCCCCTCAGGTATCGCGGCGCGCAGACCTGGACAGACACCGACGGTGGCACATCCTAGTTCGGAACGTCCACGGCAGGGCTAAACAACGTTGAACATCTGTGTGTTACCGTATCATTTCGATCAAATCGACAGTGGGGCGCACGGGCCATTATGTCGGACCATCGGGTCTGACTCTGTGATTTATGTCGTCGGCTGGGCGCACATCTCCATCTGCGTCGTCACTGCACTTGCCGTTTCCGAGACGTCGTAATTACTCACCTGCGGTCGAGCCTAAATCGATGAGACTTTAGCCGACCGCAGGGATCTTGAATAACTACTCGCGATCACGTGTAATCCTGGCTAGCTACAGTAATTCTAGCACTCCCCCTAATGAGATAGGACATACACGTTAAAATATGCCTAATATTGAACGAAATTCTTCAACTTCCTAGCGCCATCTCCACTCCAGGGAGATGCGCGTATGCGATATCAGAGCGAGTGACATCGGAGAGATATCCGAGACGCAAAATCAGCTAAGACTTGCCTGAAAAAATTGGAGAAAAATAAGAGAGTATCTAGTACTTAAGAAAATGTTCCTGGATGCAGAATAGTCCATATTTATAGGGCATGGACTATTCTGCATCCAGGAACATTTTCTTAAGTACTAGATACTCTCTTATTTTTCTCCAATTTTTTCAGGCAAGTCTTAGCTGATTTTGCGTCTCGGCCGAAGTTCAGTCCATCAATCACATGGCACTCGCAAGCCAAAACGGCTAAATCACCGACAAAAACCAAATTTTCTGGTCCATCTCGATCTCAACCTTGGTAATTCGGCCGAAGGAACACAGTAATTTCGGAATGCGGTGTCAATCCGGAACATTCCACGGAAGGGCCTGGAGAAAGTGCCACCGACTATTGCATCGATGCACCGCGGCAGAAGTATTTCAATTTGTCGAGTGGTTATTCGACCCAAATGACAGTTAGAAACATTATACTGTTCAATTTCATTCAATTCGGCACGGGTTGTGACCCGTGACCCAAAATACCGATTCGGCACTTCGGCAACCAACAAATTTTGGCATGACAGCCCACAACCAACCGACAACGGCGCCGATATCAGGCAGACAATTTGGCAGACTGTTTGTTTCCTATGATAACGGCCTGAGAGCAGGCAAGACAACTGGCCAGGTTGTTCTGCCCACCATCAGGGGCAAGCGTCGCCGACTGGCCAGAAAGAGACTGTGTGACTGGCCAGGCCACACAGCTCATTCTGATCCCCCAGAACCCAAACGGAAGTCGCAACTTGCCCGGTTGCGACTTTGATCCCCCAGAACCCACAGCTGTAACTTCGATTCTTGACACTTGATTAACCAAATTTTTTGACGCAGTATCTCCCTACATTTCTCTATTGCTCCCTTTTGTAGGGGCATAAATTTTCTGTCGCAATGTGAAGCACTCTATATGGGTAATGCTTTTCGTGACTTTGTATCAAGCGTCCCATCCCTTAGATATCATGCATTTATATAACATATCCAAGATTTAGGTCCATCTGAGATCTGTGTCCCGAGTTCCGGTGAGGGTGTGGCCGTCCATTCGGGCCGATTCAATTGCACCGGCAATTTCCGCTGAGCAGCATTTAATGTGATAAAACTGTCTGTCGGAGCCGTGACGAGAACGTGACTTAATATGGAGTCCCACTTTCATTGCAGCGATTTTATGGTGATAGCCAGCGAAATTCTAAGCAGAACTGTCTTTTCCGATTCCCTGTTACTGTTGTCCCCATTAAGCCAGAGCCTCAAAAGCTCTCCATACTGAGGGTGTGGCTGTCCATTCGGGCCGAGTCAATTGCACCGGCAATTTCCGTTGAGTAGCATTGAATGTAATCAAAACTGTTTGTCGGATCCCGAAACAAGCCGCGACAAAAACTTGACTTACAGCCGTTTGCAGTACAACAGGCGCGGTTGGTTTTTTTTGTTTTTTTCAACGGTTTCCAGCAGAATTGACGCCACGGGCTCAGTTTTGATCTGATTGCCTTGGGAGTAGGTGCGTTGTATTCGCATTGAAAATCTGCCTGGGTCGCAATACCGGTTTTTTTTGATTCAATTACATAATGAGTTTTCTTCCAAAAAATTTCGGTTTTAAGCAGGAACGCTGTAGCACTGTGAGTACTGCCCCGATTGGCCTAGTTTCGAATATGTCATACATCCAAAGCAGTACTATGGGTCCATGATGTTTACAGATATGAGTGTGTCCGAGTTCTCATGCAGAGCTCTACTTATTGTAGTATGTGAATATCCGCCTCGCTAAAGTGTGCGCCAAATCACAATGACTTGACATATTGCTAAATGGACATCTTAGACCCATATTACTGCTTTGGATGGATAACATATTCAAAAACTAGGTCAATCGGGGCAGTACTCACAGTGCTACAGCGTTCCTGCTTAAAACCGAAATTTTTTGGAAAAAAAAACTCATTATGTAATTGAATCAAAAAAAACCGGTATTGCGACCCAGGCAGATTTTCAATGCGAATACAACGCACCTACTCCCAAGGCAATCGGATCAAAATTGAGCCCGTGGCGCCAATTCTGCTGGAAACCGCTGAAAAAAAAAAAAAAACCCGACCGCGCCTGTTGTAAGTACTGCAAACGGCTGTAATATGGAGGCCCACTTTTATTGGCGCGATTTTATGGTGATAGCCAGTGAAATTCTGGCCCTATATCAATGGCGGTGGGGGAAATAAATAAAATAAATCTCAATAAAAGAGAGGAGTTGGAGATTATCGGAGATCGTCGCATCTGGCAACCGCTTACTTCAGCGGTTCGTGCCCGATAGCAAGAAACAGTTTTCCTGGAGCTTAACAACATCATCGATTATCCTGAAAAAAAAGCAACACATTCCCGCAACATCAAGGACCTCACCGCCTTTTTTAAATTAAGACTTAACGAACGCAAGATGTCTTAGCACTCCACTGTACGACGTCTGAGCCGTCTCCGTGCGGCTGAGCTCCTTCCACTGCACACGAAAATTTTTCTGCCATCCATCCAGCCACCTCCCCGGCCCCGCCGACGATTGGCCTGACTTTTGTCTTATCCGCTTGTCCGACCCCGTCAGACGGGCTCATTAACAACACCAAATAAACCCCGAGAGACATCGCATGGCCCTTTTAGCAGCAGCCCGGAAAGACCAGATAGTTGGTCTGCGGTGAATGCTACATAGCGCAAAGTGAATAAACACCACAGGAAAGCGAGGGAGGAAACGGACCGCGGCAGGACAACGCTGTCCCCACGAGGTCCTGGAAAAGGACGCGATCTACTGCCTCGAGTTCACGTGCAAGCAGAACCTGAATAGCAGTGATCGTGATGTCGTACAAGATGCCGCTGCCGGTCCAGAGGAGATGGCAATCACCGTCGGCGGGGATCTTGGAAAGCATACTCGTGAGTAGATAGAACGGTAGACTCGGCGTTTTGACAAAGCGGGGGTTCGGGTTGCGTATGAGTGAAATAAGGACCGTCAGCTCAGAATTACACGTGTGCGTCCCGGGAGAGGCGCCACCAGTAAGAAAGGGCGCTGGGCGACCGAAAGGGGAGTCAAACAGCGCCGCCGTCAGAGCGGCCGGTGAGGAAAGGGTAAGGGTGACATCCCTGGCTCTGCGACCATCGCCCAACTTTGGGGTTGCACGGTGCTCGCCGCGGAGAACGGCGCCGGCAACAGCACTGGAAGGCAGCTCTACGAATGCATGAGACTTTGTCTTCCCGAGCCGGTCGAGGAGGATGTGAGCGCGGGCACCGGGGGACGAAGGTACGCCTAGGAAGGACAGGATGGCGGGTGGGGTAATGGTCCATGGAATGTTGTCTATGCGGAGCACTACCACATCTTCGTTATTGGTGGAGGGGTTGCGATGGGCGCAATGGGCCCAAGTTCTGCCCCGGAGGTGCGTATACCAGGTCAAAGGTCCCCACACTGGAGCCGCAGACGGCGCAGCACATCGGCACTTGATCGACGATGTTAAGGGCGGAAGTGAGACAAGGAGGACACAGGGCATGAGTACATGGACTCAGCAATGCGAGCTGCTTAGACACCGCCGCGCAGTATGAGCATTGGGAGTAGGAAGGAGACTGTTTAAGGACTTCTTGGCGCGACTCCGGACGTGAGTGCTGCAGATGGCAGTCCGTGTGTGTGTGCACGGAAGAAACAGTCAACTTGGGCCCAGAGGGACGCATTACGTAGCCCGGAGAATGAGCTGCGACCTGTCGGTAGTGCTGGAAGGTCTCGCTATTGCCCAGCGGATCAGAGAGCGCACGACGGCGCGCGCCGGCGGCAAGCGGAGGTGACAGCACGAGCGTCTTGGCAAACGGCACGCCGCTCGGGTCGGGGGAGACATTACGGGCAGGTAGAGGCAGCGAGGCATACTGCGACATTGTGGGTCCCCGGTAGGTTCGGAGCAAGTCTGTCGCCGCTCCGTGACGAAGTGTTGCCAAGTTTCAACACAAGCCACGTGATTGTAACCCCTTTTGAGAAAGCGAATCCTGGCCCTGGCGAACTCAGAGTCATAGGCAGAGTTTATTGGATGGGTGACCGCAAAGTGCCGGTGACAGCCTTGAGAGCGCTACAGTATGCCTGCCATTTGGTCAGCAATCTGTCAGAATCTGTCAAGGCAGATGATCAACTGGCTAGATTAGTACCGTTCGAAATGAAGACAGCACGTTTTGAGGCAGTGTAAAAGCAACTCGATCGGGTCGCGTGAATCAATGCCGCTGATTCCTGGGTCGTTGTAGATCACCAGAAAATGGCCAAATCCCAGCGCCTGTGGAACCTCTCCATCCAGCATCACAATCCGACAGGTAGCACCAGGAAAAATGGTGCAAGCTTCAATGGCTTGCCTGTGACTTGTGTGATGGTGTCAAAAGAGTTCAATGAAAACTTGGGTAAAGGCTGCTGTGGACGCAGTGCCATAGAACGGGCTCGCAAAGGTAAGTCCTGGCAAGAATGACTTTGATAAATGATCAAGGGAGGCCAAGAGTTCGGGACAAATGCTGGTTGAAACGGTCCGCCATTCCGGCCACCTCCCATTCATTCATTCTACCCTCAACACGTTTGAAGGTGAAGTCAATATTAAGTGTGAGAGTGTGATGAATGTACAATGCAATTTGAGGATGCATCGTGACAACCAAGCGAAAGCCATTCTTTGACATGGCCGTGTGTACATACCGCTCAGACTTCAGGAGAGATGGTTCCTTTGCACTGAGATGATGAAGTACACCTATAGCTGGTCAGAATCACCAAAAAACTAGCAGTGAAGGAGACGCGCACCGTCCCACCCCATCCACGTGGGTAATCCCTTTTCTTCTGTTCATCAATGAAATCCCACACTCTTCGGTGATCCATAAACCCAGGAGCGACTGCCGCCACTCGCTCTCCATCGTAGATGAGTGAGGTTGACGATGCTGGACGATATGCGAGCAAATAGGTTCAACTAGGTTGATCAACTTACCATTGAGCAAGCGTTTAACCGTCAAGCCCACAACACCGGTCGCTTCAACTGCCTTGCTTAGAGTGCGTCTATCATTATCCCCGAGTGCTCCAGCGTGGGCGGAACCCGTGGATTTTACTATGACGGAGAGGTGTATGTGGACATAGTGTCTCAATATTATGTGAATGTCTAGGGAGATGAAGTGAGAGACACTGTGTCCACATACACCTCTCCGTCATAGTAAAATCCACGGGTTCCGCCCACGCTGGAGCACTCGGGGATAGCACTGGCGTCGGGTTCTGCGTTAATGTACACCTCGCCTTCCTGTAGAATCCGTGGATGGTGATGGGAAATTCGTAGGCTCGAATCCAGCCTGTCTATAAAAGCAAGCTTGTCGATAGACAGGCTGGTCGATCTGGGTTTAAATTTGGATCACAAAAAAGTTACCAAAAAAGGCTATTGGATAACTCACTTGTTTCTGCATGTAATTCCGAGATTTTTCATAGGTGGAATCACATTGCATCCCAGAGTGTATTGCGCTTTATCCGAGAAAAAATGGTCGAGTTTTGAATGTGCTAGGTGAGCATTTGTGTCTGTTGCTGTTGTTTGTGTGTGATGTCACCCCGCTCGGAACTCGGTCCGGAATAACCTTTTTTGGTAAGATTTTTGTATTGGTGATTCAAACTCAGATCGACTGGTCTGTCTATCGACAGGCTTGCCTTCATAGACAGACCAGTCACTGGTTTAGGAAATTCGTTGACAAACCCGGAGGCACGCGGGATGGGTAGCGCGGCCATGCCATCGGTGACTGGGGCTGTCCCTGGGCTTCCCGTGCCAGCCGCTTCATGGGCGACGGCATAGTCGTGAACGACAGTCAGAGCTGCCGCCTCTGTTTTTATCTTCTCCTTACTACTGGGGAATTCGTTGGCCAACCCGGAGGCTCGCGGGATGGGTGGCGCGGCCATGCCACCGGTGACTGGAGGGCTTCCCGTGCCAGCCGCTTCATGAGCGACAGCAGAGTCGTGAGCGACAGTCAGAGCTGCCGCCTCGGTCTTTGTGTTCTCCATACTCTTCCAGAAAAGGGGGGATAGACCCTGACGGGCGCCAAAATTTGAGTTTCCGACATCTTACAAGATGCGTGGGTCCAGAGCGGATGGCTGTGTCCCACGCGCGGTAGCTGCCATCCATGTCAATCCGCTTTGTTGTTGGAGGGATGATGTCGACCCAGCTACTGCGGCGGGCGCGGGTTATGTGAGGCTCGCTCCTACGGCAAGTGATCAACGAACCACCGAAGAGAATTTACGTTACGGTTGCCTCTTACAAATCATGGGGTGCCATATAGCATCACCCTCATTGAATGTGGCATCACGTATGAGGATGATGCAACCGACGATGCTAGGATGATTACTCTTGGCGCAGTTTACTCAAGTTGGGTTGGTAGTCGTGGGGTGAGCACGACTCTAATCACACAAGTGGTTGTAGTGGTTCAAGATAAAATTAGTTATTGACATAGTGCGAAATACATCGGTTTTAAATAGGTAGAGGCGAACAGCCTTGGGGAGTCATATCGAGTCACAATAAATATTCTCCACTATTCTACAATGTACTATAGTGTTCCATATTGTACACAGGTTGACTCTGACGGCTTGCCCGAGTCATGCCCACAAGGCTGTGCTCCAACACCCCCCCTCAAGCCAGCAGAAGTCCCATGTCCAAAGTGAACTGGTCATTCTTTATACGAGGTAAGGACTTCGTCAAAATGGCTGCAATCATTCCGTTGGTTGGACAATACTCAACATTGATAATTCCATTCTTCAGTAACCATACGAAGTTTGTTTAATCAAGTCCTGTCTCAACATAGAATCATTCTTAAGCACTGCTTGTTCAAACGCTCTGAGCTTGCCGCAGCATGACAAGAAAGCTCGTTATTAGCTCATAACATGCATGATTACTTGAACGGCTGATTAACAAAACAGTGATCAACTGGTCGCCCACTTGAAACAAGAAGGAAGCGGAGGAGTGTTGAACCCCAGGTTAACAAAGCAGCTGGTAAACAAAACAGTGTTCAAACCAAAGTCGAGGAGGGATGATTCATCAACCCGGGAATGAAACTGTGTTTAAACAGAGCGGATGATCCGAAATAAAAAGACTAAGGTTCAAGTGCCATGAGTACGGTCGGTGCCCACAAATTTAAAGCATGCAAAAATACCAGTTGAACAGCGTTAATCAGGAATCAGTCCGAGACTTCATTCCCATCCGAATCGACCTCAACATAGCCCCGCCATCTGGGCAGTGATTAAAACCCCGCAGGACGAAATAAGCATCGGGTTCACCTTTTTTTGCCCAATTTTTCTGACTTTGCTGCGACGGGATTTGAATTTCGACCTGCAGCGACTGGCTTGGCGCGTGTGGACCTGCGGGGGAAATTCGAGCTTGACGATGAGGCCCCAGTTTCGGCATTTGTGTTCGCCCTGATGCATATTTATCTCGTTCCAGGGATGCTGTTATTAAGCTCACTTTATTTTGCGTCTTCTGGGGGGCTGTTCTTCGGTATCTGAGGAAGGCTGCACATCGACCCTAACTCTGCATTGAATGAGAGGCAGTTCTGAAGAAGGCAAGTCGTCCTACTTCAGCTATTCGATATTTCGTTTCCCACCGGTTTATGGGTTAGGCGGTGGCGGAAGCGGCGATGGGGACCTCGGAGGCGGGGTCGGGGAATTTGCAGGAGATTCGAACGATAGAATCTCAAATTTCGGGCTCGGCGGTCGCGGCACTGGCTGGTCGGGTCTCGAGACTGGGGCGGAGGCAGGACCTTCGAGGAAGGCGAATGGAGTCGGACTATCAATCCCTGATGGTGAAAGTAGCTCCTGAGCGAGCGTAAGAACTTGGATGCTTTGTAGTGCCCACGAGCATGGGTAAAATTTGGAAGAGAATACAGCAAATGCTACATATGGTATATCTTGCAATTACAGATGACTACGCAGTCAACTCGCAATAATCTACTCGACCCCTAGTGCGTTGGTGCATGTCGGGTGGCGAACTCACAGTTGATAGTCCAATCACCATGTGGGAAACCTTCCAAAACGAATTATCCTTTGACTAGCCGAGCTTAGCCGAGTGCTACCGGCGGATCAAATTGCCTAAACGGGCTCGGCTACGAAAGGGTCCGGTCGTCACACCGAAAAAGCCAAAAAAGGCCTTACGAATTGAATGAAATACTACAGTACTTTCGCATTTAATTGATGCAGTAATCTATCCCCGTGGAGGTAAGAGCCGGCTCCGCAATCACATGAGTCACAATCATGACTGTACGCTCCCTGCTCGTGGAGCGAGTTCCTCATCAGGAAAATCGGAAATCACTGGCCTGCTTACTATATAATCACAGGTTTTTTCAAAGGCTGTAGGGGACTTATGGACGTGTTTTTCATGGATATAAGGCTGCACTCGTGTTCACAAGCGCAAAATACGCAAGTTACTCTGCCAAGTTGCGGCGTCAGAGTCAAGCAATAGCAATGCCGTTTTTTGAAGGCTCGGCATCCGGAAACACCCGGAAATGTCCGCGATTCTGGTTTTCGTGGAAAGACAGCCTGAGAAACCATTCCAAGGAGGTCAAACTCTTCAGAAACAGCTTTAAATTCACTCTCCCTTTTGGTTTTCATCCCTGGGGGCCGCTGGGAGTGCTGAATGGCCGTGGGAACAAATTCAAGCTCCGACGAATACATAATAAGCAGGCCACCTAACATGGTGGCGCGATCAACTTCAGACTAGCATTTACCGTGAAAAATGTCAAAAACGGCCAACTTGCAGCCCGCATTGCAAGCTCAAACCACCATCAATCTGGGTCAACCAACATGAACATATGAAGATGCCCTACACATTCATTGTAGCCCAATTGGTAGACAGGAAATGTTCAGTATATTTACATACATCTGGCCCCGCCATAATAATGATAAAATTCCATCCCATGTATCCAAACTCTGCGGGCTTGGATTGTCCCCAACCGCACACCACACTCATCGAGTCTTCATCATTCAATGATCCAGTCAGTCAGTGTCACCCGCTGATTCCTTCTCCGCTTCACGTGCACGGACTTCCTGAATCTCATGTGACGTAAGTGACGAAGCGAGGTCCACCGCGTATTGGCGATGGTCTCGTCTTATATTCACCAGATGTTCGGGGGACTTCTGAGAGCGTTTGAAAATCACGATAGTTTCCGACGCATTCATTTTGTAGACGCAAAATGTGGGGAACTTCAGAGTTCCTGCCGGTTCCCAGATCAAAGGGAGTGGCTTATCCTGATAAACCGGAAGACCTAGAAAAGCATAATCTTGTGCTCCCTGGTGACTGAATCCTACATAGGCCGTCAAGGTCCGTAACTGTGACATATCAACTTCCCTGTCCTCCGCTACTTTAGACGACAAAATCGGTTCGGCGTCCATGTCAGTTGCTGCTCCAATCTGAGTGAGCTAGCGCCGAATGAAAGACAAGAAATGCGCGCACAGTGATCAAGCGCTATTTCAGACTTAGACAGGCCACTGGAGCGACGGCGGTCATAACTACTGTACAAGTCCACTGCGGCAATTTCTTGGGGTCCGTCAAGTTAGAATACGCGAGTTCCAAAAGGATTAATACCTTGCATCTTGTATTCCTCAACGAATTCAAAATAGAGGATGTCAACAAAGAGAAATTGGAGATCCTAAGGGTCGTTAGTATGTATTCTTTTTATTTGGATGAACAGCATGTAACACTGACCAGGTTCGGTGGTTTCCGAGCCACCAGTGCCTCCGTTAAGTGCCTGCACTTTACTTTCAGCTTTCTGACCTCCATGAATAATTCCTTATTGATCCAGCTATGACTTGATTCCTTCCCCGGTATATTGGGGACCGGAGGAGGACTGAATGTGGGAGGCGGTCGAGGGGGAAGCATCGATATGCGGTATGCCAACTAATCATATACTAAAGAGCTGGCGCTAGGTAGGAGTGAACAGTATATACCGAGTTGGGTGGTTGTTGGGTCACTAATCCCTTTAGACGAGATTGCCTTGCTTTGAGCCTCTGCACCCGCTTGGGAATACAGGAGCTTGAGGAGATATACGAGTCCGACATGGTAACTGGATAATTGCTCACAGCATACGGAGTCAGTTATATGCACCGAGCTCGGAGCGGATGCCGCCCTTGACTGAGAGTGGTAGGTAGGTCGGTAGAATTACACAGCCAGCCCAAATCTCATCGCTGTCGCAGGGCATAACGCTCGCCGCTGCCTCCATTAGTTAACATCAATAAACGACGAAGCATGCGAAGGGTAAGGGCCCAAGAATAAAGGGGTGGCGAGGAAGAATTAAGCGAGATACGAGAACTGGTTGACCGCGTCGAGGACAAAATTTCGTCGCGCGAAGCCGAACGAGCTCTTAAATTTGTAGAATGTGACCTGGTTAGTAAGTTCACTTGGTTTCGGAGTGACAGCACGTGATCGATGGTGTGTTCTCATGGTCGCACTACTATTCCCCGGCGCTGACTGCGTGTTTTGTGCCCATTCAACATATCCAAAATCTAGGTCCATCGGAGCAGTATTGCCTTCGTGGGACGTGTCCTGCGTTGAAGCACTCCAAAACCTCCTTATCTGGGCCATAAATTCATATCTGCATAGCTATTGAAATTCGGACCAGGGAATGACCTCCGAAGTCAGAATGCGAATCTAATGAGTCTAAAATCACCGTCCTGGCGGAAACTGACAAAATAAAATAAAAAACGGCCCACGCCCTAAGTTCTGCGAAGGGCTGTAATGGTTAATATCTGTGACTGCCTGTCCAGTAAATCTACTGTATCGATTCACAATATAGGACCCATGGTAATCTATCGGCTCATTATATGACGTAAGCAAAAATCGAGCAGTACCACTCTAAACCCATTTATTTCTGCTGGGAAACAAGCCGATGGCGCCAGAGGCGCCACTCACAGAACCTGGAGAAAATTTCACTGCATTCATCGGTATGGCTCCATGGCTCATTTTATTTTCTTCTATGCTTAGGATGCCTCCCGAAGGCTGTCATGGACTTCCTCCACAATAAATCCAGCCGCCTACCGCTTCATCTGAAAGGGCTGGGGCGTCTATGGATTCAGATGCTATAAAGAAGGATACCTAGGGATAGGGTAGCATACTTTCGAAGCCCGCGGAGTTTCGGGTGCGGGGGATACAGCAGAAAGAATCCTGGCCCTGCTTCAAATATCCTAGGCTTCCATTCTTGTGGCTAGATACAGTCGTAAAGTAGGAAGCGAAACGATACGGAATTGAGATGCGGCAGCGTTCAATCACTTCAAGAGGAATTCATTGGTTTAACCAAGACCTACGGTAGCCTATCACCTGTTCTGTAGGGTATGCGGGAGTTACAGAGTCAGCTATAGCCTCGCTTAGGACCAAAATACGCTGAATAGGCCCTTAGCTCGATAGCGCTTTATTTCCTCAGACCTCGATATACTCGAGTGCCGCTCTAGGAAAAAAGGGAACCACCACATAGTGCTATGTAGGCTATGTATTAGCTGTTGCCTCGTTGCACAGTACCCCCTTTAGGTAGCACCTGTAGCTGACCGAGGAAGCTCTGTAGCCTCATGTAGCCATCTGTAGCCAACCGTGCAACTACATTAGCACTCTGTATTCAAGTGGCAGGCTACACCAAGAGTAGTCTTGCAACGAGAAAGATGGTCTTTCAACTACAGAGTTGTAACCTGGATCTGAAAAAAAAAGAACATCCCCCCATCTCTCAATTAGGGGTGCTCAATTCTTAACTCGCCCGTCCCGTCCCGTCGAATAATTAATTAATATTGGCTCGGAACAAACACATTTCAAACTCCGCTAAGCCTGAGCATTTCCGGCGGCCCACTGACCGGCCCTCTGCCCCACATTCACCAAATTTGAGTAGCGCCGCGGAGCTAAAATGTGTTATAGACGGTATGGGATCCATCGCGGGCAAAGAAAAAAATATCTCATCGAGTTGCACTCCATTTGTCTTCCCGACGTTTTCGGCTTGTTAACAAATGTCATGTAATTTTCTCTGGGCAGATCTTTGGCCCAGGAACTTATATGGGAATTTATTGATCATATTCACGGCTCGAGCAGCATGTTGGAGGTAGGAAACAGCGAGAGGTTGCCTTGCAACGTGGCGGAGTTTGAAGTTTGTTTGTTCTGAGCAAATATTAATTGATTATTCGACGAGACGGGACGGGCGAGTTAAGAATTGAGCACCCCTATTGTAACATGAACAACCATACTTGAAACTGGATTTATGTGATACTATTACCTCGTAGTGTATGCCAAATATTTTCAGAATTTTTGGGTCCGTGGTTGCCGAGCATGAGGTCATCGCTTTTTGCACCTGTTTTGGTGGAGGACCCGGATCCGAAAAATCAGGTGCCATATACGTGCCAGCTGCATCCCTACCATCAAGTGCACCTCTGAGGTAGATGCGGCACTTGACCTCCCCCCGTGCACAATAATCAGTCTGAGAGATGAACTAGACCCTTGTAACAACAAATTCTCCGCTCACGACTTGTGGCACAGCCACAGATTTCCGGTTTTGGTATGTTTTCAATTTCTCGTGCTACCCGACGAATGGAGTGGAGATTTTTGTGCACATAGGATTCTTGATACCCTGTTCGCCGGCGCGTAGTCATCGTCCAAATCCTCGTTGTCCTTCACTGGCTGCCTCGTCGCCTTCGTGTCCGCCTTCGCGCTACCGCCCCACCAACGGTGTTGTGGCTATCCACGGAGTCCTTCGCTGATAGCTCTCCGTTACCCAGCGACGCCCCCTGGCACCCGTCAATGAACGACGTTCCTCGTCATACCCAGTCTTGCAAAAAACAGTACACCGTAGCGTCCCTAGTGCGTGGTCACTTTCGGTTTTTTTTGGGTCGAAATTTTTCCTCGATTTTTGTCCCGTGACACCTGCCAAAGTTCGTATGGTAGCAGACAGAACTTCGTGACAAGTTTGAGTCCCAATTTGGAAAGTGTTACTAGTCACTCAATTCTGACCCGATTGTGGTGAGAGTGTGTAAATAGTACGCTAGGAAGGCTCTTGTCGGCTCCAGCACTCGTAGGCCGCCCTCTTGCACACGTCTTTTCTCGCTCAGTTCTTGATGGAATCGGCTCAAAGTAGGCGCGTTCAACTGGTCTTTCCTGCGCCTTCCTAACCGTTCTCCTCTTTCCCGCCTGCCTGCTGTCTCAAACAGTCTTCTTCTTGCTCGCCTTGACGACTATTCTGACTTGTTAGTGATGAAGTTCTGGCTTTGGCCTCAGGCCAAAAAGCCATGGCTTTTTGGCTTTGGTACCAAGGCCAAAGCCAAGCCAAAACGATGGCCTGGTCTGGCTTTTGGTCTAGCGACCTCTCAGGCCAAAGCCAGGCCAAAAAGTCATGGCTTTCTGACCCCGCTCTGTGCGTAGTTACCCACTGACAAAAACCATTTACGATGAGTTTAAAAAAGGCACATTATTTATCCCTTCTTCGTGCAACACCACAATTGCATATCATCGGCCACTTCTCGCTTAAAAAACCCGAAGAGGATCTAATATAGCCACGGAGAAAATTTAAATGTCAATTCGGAAAGGTCGGTTGGCACATTTCTTGTTTCTGGAGTACTTATGAACCATTCCTAAGGATTCCGAGCCTTCATATGAGTCCTGTACACCTTGATTCTGACATCAATGAAAATTGATGGAAAGCCATAGCTTGGGCCAAAGCACAGGCCAGGCCAAGCCAAGGCCAAATGTTTTGGCCTGGCCTGGGATTTCAGTAGGCCAAAGCCACTCCAAGCCAAGCCAAAGTCAAAGCTTTCTGGAGACCAAACTCACGCCGCCAAGATTACGTAATTTTCCCACGCTTTGCTTTTTTCCCTTCTGCCCGCTTCGAAACCACGGCTTCAGCGCGGCTCCCCTGATGCTTGTAGCGGAGTACCACTTCGTGGCACTTCCGCCAACCGGGGGCCACCCCGAAGCCGTGGATTTCTCAGCAGCATTCGGAAAAAAATAATATAAATATGCTGTTGAATTAGTATTGTAGTGAAATCTTTCGGGCGCCGGCCCGGACGGCTGGGGTTTTCCACCCCAGACCCCAACCGCTGCGCGGGGCTTACCGCTCGCCGTGGAGGCCCACTGCGTGGTGCTTGGCGCTCGCCGTGCGGCCCACTGCGTGGTGCAAAAAATTTAATTTGAAAATGACATTGGCGTGAATCGAACGCGGGACATCCCGAGCTTGGAAGCTTCCCTAGTTCCATGAGTCATTGTGATGACGTTGTGGCTGTGTTGGCGGCGTGAGTTTGATTTCCAAGCTTTCGGGCCAAGCCAAAGCCAGAACATCACTATTGCTCGTCCTCGCTTATTCTTGTCCCAGTTCTTCCTGTCCCAGGTGCGTTTCAGCGTTAATACATTGTGTATCTGGACTGATTTGGCCACACAGCACCCCTGTCGTCTATCATGTCCACACACGCAGCTTGAGGGCGGCCTACGCTAGGTTCGTTCCAAGCCCCGTTCTGACGATGCCATGCAATGCCGGCCCGAACAAATAAACCAAACATCAAGCTAAATAAGCCAAACACGGCCGTCGTCAGAAGGGACTTGCTGCAGACTGCCGAAATCGTGGGGGTTGGGAATCGCGCAGTAGCAAGTCAACGAGGCCTCGGATCCCCGGGGGTCACTTGGAGAGTCTTTTAGGTCGTCAATCCAGCGACAATATCCTCCACTTGTATGTACTAGTTGGAGTAGAATTCGTCGAGCTAGAGTGCCCCGAAAAGTGGTGTAAACATCGTTTTTTTTGAAGGGGTTAACAAATATTTATTTCAAGCCAAATTCCACAGCCCTGTTGTTTGAAGCTTCATTTGATATACAGCTTCATGTTCACAATGTTCTTCTTGCCGATGATTTCGATCGTGAGGCGCTTCGGGATTTCGATGCTGCAAGGGAAGCGAAGAGGTTAGATGTTCCAGATAACGAGTTGGACTCTCCATTCTCTGCGGCAGCGGGATGGAAACAAAGTTCAGTGTCCATTCCTCTTCCATGTGCAGGCGTTACATTCGCCTCTGAGGCTGATGCACCCAGGGCAACTGTTGGCGGGATCTTTCATCGTGATATTGTTGAAGTTGCGACGTCGGCTTTCCAGGATACCGCCTTTTTTGATTATCATATGAAGGGTTATAAACTGATGTGGAAACCGTCAGAGGATGAGGCTCCACAAAGGGTCTATGGTGAGACGTATAAGTACCTCAGATGTCTTCTTGGAGATGGAAGAGGAGATCTTTCTCAACAACCGGTTGATGACCCACCTGTCGAGACCTTTGTTGTTCCACTCATGTACTATTCCGACGGGACCCAACTTGCTGCATTTGGTAGCGCTTCATTATGGCCAGGATATGCATGGGTAGGAAATCAGTCCAAGTACACTCGTGATCGCCCAACAACGTTCTCCACGCATCACTTTGCCTATTATTCAAAAGTATTTGTCCTGCTCTGTTCGATATTATATGCTAACAAAAGATTTTCTTAGTCCAGATGATATTCAGGACGTACAGTAGCGGACAATCAAAGTCCGCCTATTTTGGAAGCGTGGGAAATTGGTATACGACGACAACGGTGACCATTCCGAAGGTCCGAAAACACTGAAAGTAGTTATATTAGATGCTATTGAAGAGATCTGCACGAGCAGAATTTCGATTTTCTTGATTTTAAGCTGATGGGACCCCAAAATATTGAGAAAAGTCAAAAAAAATCGGATAAATACCGGGAAAAGTGCCAATCAACGCCTTTTGATTAGCTGAGTATGATTCCGGAAAGATCTACCCGATTCATCGAGCCGTTCCATCGATAAAAAATGATTTCTCGTTGACCTTCACCACCCACCATGCCCCCCAGAAAAAAGCAGAAACGGAATATCACTGGTCTGAGGAATCAGCAGCAGACATCCTCGGCACCTTCTATTGGTTCAAACGACCCTGGCGATACCTTGGATGATGATTCCACCATGGGAGTCCATTTTGACAGCTTGCGGGTCGACTGGGAGAATGAAGGAGAGTCGGATATCGAATCGGAAGTGGATCTCGATGAATTTGACGATGAAGAATTCACTTTGCGGCTGGCTGACATGGCAGAGAAGGAGGACTTGAAAGATCCAGACTGGTTGCCGCCCAGCCTGCAGGTTAAATTTCGTGAAAGGAAAGGTGTGCACCCAAGTTAAAGCATCTGCCTATTAATCTTGAGGCTTAATCAAATCCTCAGAACGTCCGAAACATTATGACACGACTGCAGATGGCATGAATAAAGCACAAAGTTCAGCATATCGTTGCGCCGCCCAATTCCGGAACCAAAATGTTCTGGACAACTTTGGCTTTTCCAACTCTCGTGCCTTGACATCCACACTCCCTATCACATCGAAAAAACTGCCTCCTGCAATGAAGGCAGCCATGCTTTTAGCGCAACAACCCAGGATTAATTTGGATGAATCTTCAGCTCCACCATCTCCCACTGTCCCTGCAACTCGGCCTGCTTCTGCGTCACCAGAAGCCACCGACACAGAATTTTTTCTGCCTTCAGAACCTGTGTCTTCGGCAGCAGTGTCAGATAGCGAGGACTTTCCCCCCATTTCTGGTGTGCCGAGCGAGACCGAGGGCGATCTTCCAGAGGAAGAATTGTCAGCTGAACAAGAAGATCAGGAGCAGCGTGGGGAGGCATGGGAGGACGAATTGGAGGAGAGGTTATCGAGCACCACTGGTACTCTCCGTGATTGGGGTGAAATTCGGACAGAGATCAAGGCCGAGCTCAAGAAAAATAGCAAGATCCTGCCTTTATCCCGAATTAACCAGCTCATGATTGTCTCCAATTTCGCCACACTCCGACTCAAGGGTGTGTCCCGCATTCAAGCTGGTGCTGAGATTGCTCGGCAGTGGTACGATGGCAAAGGATCAGGGGACTGGTTTGCTCGGAGGGTCCGTTCATTGGCACGTCACTATCAGCTCTTTGGACAGCTTCCTCGAGAAAGGCGTGGTGGAGCAAGGACTTCTCGATCATGGCTTCATGATGAGCGGGTCAAGGTTCGGGTCCTCGAATATTTGCGGAATGTACCAGCAGGCCAAGTCACACCCTTCGCACTTCAGAAGTTCATTAATTCTTCCCTTTTCCCTGAGCTTGACATCAAGCCCAAAAATCCTCTCAGTATTCGCACTGCTCGCCGATGGTTGATAAAGCTTGGTTGGACGCACACCTTGGTCAAAAAGGGTGTGTATATGGACGGCCACGAGCGCGAGGATGTGGTTCATTATCGTAACCATGAATTCCTGCCGGCGATGCTCAAATTCGAAGCGCGGATGGTTCATTACGAATATTACGAGGACAAGGGGCCTGAACTCGTTCGGGAGGAGCCAAAACTCAAGCCAGGCGAGAAGGAACTCATCCCCCTCTTTCATGATGAGTGCTGCTTCCATGCCAATGATGAAGCAGGTCATGCCTGGTATTTCTTGTTAAATTTCCTCACCAACAATATTGACATTGAATCAGGTTGAATCTCAAGGAAGGTCAAACGGTGCTTCGAAAGAAGGGCCGTGGCCGTCTCATTCATGTGTCCGACTTTCTCAATCCCGAGTGTGGTCGCATTGTCATTCGGGACAAAGATGGCAATGTCCTTGAAGATGCACGTGTTATCATTTATCCGGGTGGTGGGCCCACCGGCGACCCATGGTGGGATACCAAACAGCTCCTTGCTCAAATCAAGGAAGCTATCCGAATTTTTGAGAAGGCCCATCCCGGGAAACAAGCTCTTTTCATCTTCGATCAATCCTCTGCTCATGCTTCACTTCCAGAAGACGCATTGAAGGCCTTTGAAATGAATAAGTCGGATGGGGGTAAACAGCGCAAGCAGCACGACACCATTATTCCCATGACCAACCCCTGTGAAACGCGCCGAGGGAAGCCACAATCCATGACAAGTTCAGATGGCGAGCCAAAGGGGCTTTACACTGTCCTTCTCGAGCGTGGCTTCCCTGCAGTGGAGTTGAAAAAACTCAAAGCTAAATGCAAGCCGGTCTGCCCCATTGAAAATCACAACTGCTGTTTGGCCCGCCTTCTCTCCCAACAGGACGACTTCAAGAACCAACCATCCCAACTCGAAACATTGATCAAAGGTCTTGGCCACGAATCATTTTTTTGCCAAAGTTTCATTGTGAATTGAATCCAATTGAAATGGTACGGAAATATACTTATTATTCCCTCAACTGATTATTCACAACAGTGTTACAGGTGAGTTATGATTCTCCTGGGACAGACGACTACGATACCTCGACATCAATGTCCGAGTTATCACCCACCTCATCATCGGCAACCTTGGATTTGCCAGAAACGACGTGAGGAACCTGACGTGTAATGAGTAAAGGAAAGAGTCTGTGTGAATGCCCACTCACCTCGCTCTGAAACTCATCTTCATTCGGCGAGACATCACGAACATCCTCGCCGTCAGACTGGTCGCTCTTGGTGACATCAGTCGAGTTTTCTTCTGAGGAGACGGCCTCCTCATCCTCCGAGGCTGATTCCGCAATGAGGCGAGGGTTTTTTAGCCGCTGCCTTACCAACCTTCGCAGCCCGAGACTTCACTAAACATAAACAGTTCTGAGTGACATCGATGTATGAGGAAGAAGGACACTTACCGCCAGTGAGAGCCTTGAGACCCTTGGTAACGACAGCCTTGACCTACTAGTACTCTTGGATTTGATTGTTGCGGGGACTATTTTAGTAAAGTCGATATAGACTGTATAAGTAAATTGGGAGCAGAAGCAAAAGCACCGATGAGACGTACGTGGCTTTGCGGCCTTGGGCGCGGGGTCGTCGGAGTCATCGAGGGTGGCGGGAACATACTCTAAAATTGGAAGGTAACGTTAACGTTACTGTTACGTCAACGGCGATCAACTTGAACGTACTTCTTCCAGTCGTCGACGCTTTGACCTTGGGTGCAGGCACAGGCTGCTCAACTGGCAAAGAAGCATATCAGCAAGATGAACTGCAATAGCAAGCAAGAAGACTCAACCTGTTGCTGTGTCCTTGGTGCCCCGGGCCTTCTTGACGACCTCCGCGGCTGGCGCTGTCTCAGACAAGGTCCGTTTGCGGGACGCTTCAGACTGGTCAAGTTTCCACACTAAAAGGATGAATCAAGGGCTCGCTGGGAATGTGCTAGGGAACATATCTCTCAAGGACGTACCAGCTTTTTCGTTAGCCTTGACCTTGGCCTTGCGTCCACCGGGATTTTTTTCTGGAAATGGACGATGTGCATTAGCAAGATGTCCCCTAGGCCCAAGAAAGAAAGACTTGGATTCCGCCTCGAAAGCCGCTTGCTCCCGCTTCTCTTGCTCGGCCTTGGCTGCCAGGGTGATTTTGCGTTTCTCAGCCGCAGTGAGAGGTTTGGTGGATGGAGTGGACATCGTGGCTGGAGGAAGGGCTGAATGCGATGGGAATGGGTGAGGATTTACGAAGAAAGGACGGTGGAACGAGTGTGGTGCGGTGGTGGTGAAGGAGAGAGATGCAGATGGTGAAAATAATTGAGGTTCGTGTTTGGGTTTGATCGCACCTGCAGACTTGTGCTGATTCCACGGTCTTCCATGCGTTCAGTCGTGCCCGGTGATGATAGCATCAATTATATCTTGCTTAGCGCCGTTTCAGACTCCAAGTTTCCAAGTACTACTCGTCGACTTTCCTCTTGAAATCTTATCCATTTCCTGTCTCTATGCCTCGCTGCCCGGGCTGCCAAACGGTTTGTAATGGTCAAAAAGGGCTCACCCTTCACCTGAGACTCACGACAAATGAGACTTGTGCCGCAATATTTACAGCCGCCGAGAATCACGTTGGCAACGCTCCACCCACACTAGCCGCCCTGAATCTGCTGTCAGAGGGAGAGCAAACTCAGCGGCCTCAGGATCACGGGCTTCCCAGTGGAGAGACTGAATTTCTGGGGGATTTTTTTGGCGACAATTATACGGCCGGAGATTTTCCGCTGGACTCGGACGACGACGGTGACGAGAGCGACAGTAATTCCGGCGTGGGGGATGATCACGACGCTGCGAGCCGCGCTGATCTCGAGGGAGGGTTCGAGGTCCCTCGGCCGAATGACCAAGATGACCCAATGTCGAACCCTGATGAAGGCGACGCACCTCCGATCGCCCCTCCCCGTGAAGCCCGAAAACTGGCGCAGGATAAATTCCACCATAAACCCATTGTCGACAAATTTCCCGGAGGGCTGGCGGGCCGTCGCATCCCTTCTTCAGAGGCCCAAAATTCGGAACAACGATATGGCTCCATCCTCGATAACGCCTCAACAACTACCAGTATAGTAGGGCTCCTTGGATAGGGAGGGTTCCTTGGATACTTCTTTTTTAAAATGAGATGCACGCATTTTTGTCTGAATCCCGTTGAGATATGAGACAATATATGCTTCCGACATCTTCTGAAAAAATTTCAAGCCTGTAGTTGTACTGAGGGTGGGATGGGAAGTGTTTCGAGGTGCATCAGTCTTTGATCACAGCATTGATCCACTATTCTTTTCGTCCTTTATACACTCATTTGGACACTTTTTGGCTCAGACTATTTTTATTATGATATACGACCATCTTTGCTACAATAATGTCCAAAAGAGTGAGGCATCCAGGGCACAAACGGTGCTTCCAGAATTTTTGTAAGCCTTCCCAAGCGAGAAGTGTGACAAATCTGTCATGGCCATGTCACAGTATCTGTCCATCTCTCCAGTTCACGGTGTTCCCAGTTGCCTGAATTTTACCCCAGGAGGAATAGATTGGCTTCCGGGCTAATATGCACAAAAACCGAAGACAAACAGTGGTAGATTGCAAGAGGAAGACAAAGTGATGTATGGCCATCAATTATCCAAGGAACCGTACATGTCACATTTCTGTCACCCACCATATTTCATTTTTCCCGCCACATCTTAGTGCGTTTCTGGCTCCAAATCTACTGTAGCACAAGTCATTATACGTTCTAGTATTCACTCGATTAAATTCAGAATTCTTGGTGTCTATTTGCGAGCACTACAAAGCAAAACTCAAAGTTGGTATCCAAGGAACCCTACTATACTGTAATCCATACGCTCCGTTTAATTTCAAAATGGACTGGGAGGTGGCACGCTGGGCGAAGCTCCGTGGATCCGGCTCCACCGCATTCACGGATCTACTCCATATCGAGGGTGTACGTTCATTTGTCATTTTAATCCGCTACGTCAATTAACTCATCTGGCTCCAGGTTCGCGAGTCCCTGGACCTGTCTTACGGAACCTCCGTCCACCTCAATAAGATCATTGACGAGAAGCTCCCTGGCCGCCCTAAATTCACCCGCTCGGAGGTCGTCGTTAACGGCGAGGTCTTCCATCTTTACTCCCGAGACATCATTGACTGATATACCGATCGTGTCACTGCACCGGCGTTGCCTTGGCGACCGAACTCGACAGCCATTTCATCGGAGCATGAGGGTACACCTTCCCAAATCTTCGGTCGCTTCCGCTTCCGACAACGGCAGCAAAATATATCAATCCGAAAGGCCCCGACGAATGAGCGATGGGATACCCACGAATGGCTGAACTGGAATTCTGACTTGATAGAAAGAAATCGTGAAATCATAGGATCTTCGTGGAGCGCGAAAACGACAACGGCAGCAAAATATATCAATCCGAAAGGCCCCGACGAATGAGCGATGGGATACCCACGAATGGCTGAATGGAATTCTGACTTGATAGAAAGAAATCGTGAAAACACTGTGCCTCATAGGATCTTCGTGGAGCGCGAAAACGGCCTAAATTGACCGTCAGAACATAACAGGAGCACAACAAGGGACCCACTATTCCCAAACGTTTGGAAAAACGCAATTGCTGTATTTCAACGTAGAAATGGATTTTAGGCCTCTTTGCCCGCTCTCCCATGAGTTAGATGAGGGCGCTGTCAGTCACTGCATTCAGACCCCCCTGTAGGCACAGGTCTGCCTGACCCCCCTAGGCACAGCTGTAGGCCAACCGGTGCACCGACGTCTGCCTATGTGTCTGTCGATCTTTGCCCAGGGTGGTCTATGTGTTTCCTGCATGGATAGGCACGGGTTGAACCACTGCCTACACTGATGTGCCTAGCTATGAAATCTCAAAAAAACAGTGGTGGCCGTACTTCCTTATCTCAAACACGACTTTTGATGTTTCCTCGAACACCCTTGTTGGCTTATCAGGGTTTATCAGCCTGCAAATAACTGTCAGCGCCTTAATAAATGACCCGCGCATCGTCCCGATGGCTGCCCACGTTCTCAGTTGTACACCTCTGTCGTCTCACACCAGTAATCCGAGGTAGTGAATATGTCGCCTGAATAAAATTTGTAGCTTGCACCGGATATTCTCTCTGGCAATGTGTATCATACAATGCAATGATAGGTCATGTTCGGTATCCTGGATTTTTCAGCCCTTCGGAATACAAGGAAGAACATCATATCAAAAATCTAGAGGAACCACTACAGCTACTGTGCGGGGCATTCTAGCCAAAAACAGCCGAATTTGACCCAGAAAATGATCTCGAGGTGCCAACAAAAAGTTCCACAGCTCCACTCTGCGCCTTATTTCTCCCAATCGTCTGAGCCTACTCTCAAGGAACAACGTTGAGAATTGAGCCCATGGCGATTTATATCGTGAAAACTGACCAAAACAGAAAAAAACGGCCGCGCCCTAAGTTCCGCAAATGGCTGTAAGCAATGAACGTATCAATGCAAAACAGTCTTGTAAAGTAATTTTTTTACGCACCGTGCTCCGGTAATATGGCCAATTTAGATAGATCTCGTCATAGAAGGTTGGTTTCGTTCTTTTGAACTCATCAGGTGGGCCACACAGCCCACAACCAACCGACAACGGCGCCGATATCAGGCAGACAATTTGGCAGATTGTTTGTTTCCTGTGATAACGGCCTGAGAGCAGGCAAGACAACTGGCCAGGTTCTGCCCACCATCAGGGGCAAGCGTCGCCGACTGGCCAGAAAGAGACTGTGTGACTGGCCAGGCCACACAGTTCATTCTGATCCCCCAAAACCCAAATGGAAGTCGCAACTTGCCCGGTTGCGACTTTGATCCCCCAGAACCCGAACAGAGATCACAACTTCCAGGTTGCGATCTTTATCCCCCAGAACCCAAAAGGAACTCGCAACTTGCTGGGCTGCAACCTCGATCCCCCAGAACCTAAGCAATAGCCACAACTTGCCAGGTTGCGGCTTTTATCCCCCAGAACTCAAACAGAGGTCGCAGTTTGCCGGGCCGCGACCTTGATCCCCAGAGCCCAAACTTGATTCCTTCTTCAAGGGCTATGCCAGATGATGGATCCTATGGTGAATAAATGAAGAGAGGAAGAGGAAGAAGAGGAAGAAGAGGAAGAAGAGTATTGGTCCGTTACCCCACTGCGCACTGGGCTCGTTCACCTGAAAGGGAAACGAGTGAGTTTCTGAATCGCAATAATAGCCCCCCACCATGGTTATGATGATTTAATGTTCAAAAGCTGCCAGGGGGAAAGGTGCCGATCATAAGCGAGAAGAGAGAACGGGCAAAAAGGTATCCGACCCTGACTACTCTTGGAGAATTTCAACAAGAGAGAAAACCACACTCTGCTAATACCTAATCACGGTGCATTATGTCTGAACAGTATGAGCAGTGGCTTCAGGGACTGCCATGTGGCTTTGTGAAGGAACAAGAGCAGAGGGGCAGGTCAACGAAAAAAAATGTGATGAAAAGGAAAAGAGGCAAGAAAACAAGGGCCAAATTGGTGCATGGAGGAGGGAATGTAGAGGCCAAATTGGCGTGCATGGAGGAGGTAATGCAGAGGCCAAATCGGCGTGCATGAAGGAGGGGATGCAGAGGCCAAATCGGCATGCACAGAGGGGGGATGCAGAGGCCAAATCGGCATGCATGGAGGAGGGAATGCAGAGGCCAAATCGGCGTGCATGGAGGAGAGGGGATGCAGAGGCCAAATCGGTGTGCATGGAGAAGGGAGGATGCAGAGGCCAAATCGGTGTGCATGGAGGGGGGATGCAGAGGCCAAATTGGCGTGCATGGAGGAGGGGATGCAGAGGCCAAATCGGCGTGCATGGAGGAGAGGGGATGCAGAGGCCAGATTGGCGTGCATGGAGGAGAGAATGCAGAGGCCAAATCAGCGTGTATGGAGGAGAGAATGCAGAGGCCAAGTCGGCGTGCATGGAGGAGAGAATGCAGAGGCCAAATCGGTGTGCATGGAGGAGAGGGCATGCAGAGGCCAAATCAGCGTGCATGGAGGAGAGAATGCAGAGGCCAAATCAGCGTGCATGGAGGAGAGAATGCAGAGGCCAAATCGGCGTGCATGGAGGAGAGGGGATGCAGAGGCCAAATCGGTGCGCATGGAGGAGAGGGGATGCAGAGGCCAAATCGGTGTGCATGGAGGGGGGATGCAGAGGCCAAATCGGTGTGCATGGAGGAGAGGGGATGCAGAGACCAAATCGGCGTGCACAAATCGGCCTGCATGGAGGAGAGGGGATGCAGAGGCCAAATCGATGTGCATGGAGGAGAGGGGATGCAGAGGCCAAATCGGCGTGCACAGAGAGGGCATGCAGAGGCCAAATCGGCTTGCATGGAGGAGAGGGGATGCAGAGGCCAAATCGGTGTGCACAGAGGGGGGATGCAGAGGCCAAATTGGCATGCACAAACGGGACGCAGAGACCAAATTGGCATGCACAAACGGGACGCAGAGACCAAATCGGCGTGCACAGAGGGGGGATGCAGAGGCCAAATCGACATGCACAGAGGGGAGATGCAGAGGCCGAATCGGCGTGCACAGAGCCCTCCCCAGAAAAGGTCAGGCTTATATACATCTTCGGTAGAACCCAGGCCCGGCCCCGCTGTGGGCTTCGGCCGTTCATGTCCCGTTCCCCGCTTGTGGCCATTTTCCCAACCGTTCGCCTTTATTGTATTACAAATAGACGTAATTAGTTGCCTGACCCCATTTGGGAATTACCATCAAACCCAGTCCTCTACTGCAACTGACATTTGGACAATGGCGCGCACAACATCCCGCCCAAAAACCGTCAGTTGATCTGTGGTTATGATTCCTCTGATATTGCTGAGTTGTTCTCAACAGGGTTCCCAGAGACCGCATAGGTTCAGGCCGGGCACTGTGAAATTCGGAAGTATCAGAAAATGACAGAACTACTGATACGCAAACTTCCTTTCAAAGGCTGGTAAAAGAGATTTTGAAGGATTTTAAAGTGGGCAGTTAGGCTCGTTACCAGCCTGCCTACGAGTTGCAACAATGTGGCGAGCACGTTGCCGTAGGCAGGCTGGTACAACTCGGGACAAACAAAGGGGCTGAGCCCGGAGTTCAATCATTTTCCTTTTCCCTTGTTCTGAGCTCAATTTATTTCGGTTGGAAAAACTTCAAAGGGAAGGACAGTTCCAATTCACCTCTTCTAGAATTCTGTCTCTTCAGAATTTTGATTGAGCATGTATCGGGTGAGTTCTGGAGCCTCGAATTTGGCAGGGAATTGATGGCAGCGTGATGCCGATGATCGGCACCACCCAAAATTTCAAACTCCGGGCTCAGCCCTTTGGCGGGTCCCGAGTTGTACCAGCCTGCCTACGGCAAAGTGCTCGCCACATTTTTTTGCCATTCGTAGGCAGGCTGGTCACGAGCCTAGTGGGCAGTGACATAATTCCGCGGGTTAAGGCCGGCCTCAACGGCCGCTGGATGTGAACTGCGAGGTGTGCTTTAACGACCGTCACGCTGATCACACGTCACGCTCAACTTTTTTTAATTGACGCGGAGTGGGGTAGATGTACGGAGGCGGCTGTTGCCAGCCGGATCTTCATGTACTCGTCATCGCCGAAAGTCACCGGAATTTCTGCTGTACACGCAAGGAACTGAGGTCCTCTTCATTATTCTCATCAAATTCCCCATCTACTCCCAGTCGTTCTGCTGCAAAGTAACCGGAATCGAGGTTTTTTCTGAAAACCTTGGTAGGTATTGGCCAACTTTGGGCTACAGCTCGTAAAATAGCGCCCTCACAATATCTGGCCGGAAAGACCATGGATCATGTCTCCCTCATGATATGTGGTTGAAGTGTGAGCTTGATCATTCTCAGACATGAGCACAATACAGGACGCCTTTTTGACCCCGGAATGCATGAAACTACCTGGAAAACATCGGATTTTTTTGCTTTTTATATATGGCGGTCCAAATGCACATTTAATATTACCCTACCAACTTTTGTGTTTTTGGAGTTTCCTCTACATAAATCATCGGAAACGAACTTTTTCTCTCTACTTTAGTTCTTGAGTTTGGAAAAAGTAGGTAGAGAGCAAACTCCGAAAGCTCAACGCGTCCTCCGCACTGTATCCTGCCGGCGCGATCGAAACACGTGACCCTATTGCCATTAGATGTTGAAAGGCATTCCTACTTGGGTGTGGGGGGCCGCGAGGTCAAGGTACATATCATATCAGGACATCACAAAATTTGTGGAATTTGTCGGATGGACTATGTGACCAGTTTAAGTGATCATCCAAATGCTCGACTTCTTCTGGGTCAAATTCCCTGCATTTGACCAGGGGCTTCTCCAGCAGCCAAGGTATCATCTGAGAACCTCACAAAATTTGTGGAATTTGTCAGAGAATCAAATGTAAGAGGGTTGTTATCATGATCCGACCACTTTAATCATTACGCCAAAACAGCACTATAAGTAAACACATGTTATGTGTTCGCAGTTCGGATCATATATAAGCACATCGGTGATATGTGGTAAGGTGGTGGGTTTTAACACGCCGCGTATATTTAAAGTCGGGAAATCCTCGCGGAAAGATGCTCTCAGCGATTGAGCTTGAGTGTAAAATTTCTTTTCTTGCTCTGCCAATCGTGTTGGATAGATAACAGTCAGGGAAAATCAATTGGTGTAATTCCTCACGGCTCGCATCTCCTTCCATTCTTTAGCCAAGATTTTACTGCTTTCGGCAACCTTTCCCACCGAACCCCCGATCGTCTGTGACGAGCAAAGAGTATAAATGCATTCAAGGGCCTCTTTGGAATTTTCTCTGGTGTCCGGAGAGATCAGTCAGACATTTGGTGCGGGTTTCAAAATGCGAAGATTACCGTACGGAGGAGATATCGACATTGGCCTCCTTTACCTGAACTGTGCCTTATATTCGTTTTCGGACCACGCGGGCCGATGCCGATGAAACGCCAACTTAATGCCCTCATATGCTCTCCTTCGGCCCGTCCACCCCACCATTTAACTACTGGACACTCACAGCTTGAACAAGAACGCGGGGGAGGGAATGGACGGCGGCGCGGCCAGACATTTTGGCCACTTGAAGTACACCAAATTGAGGTATTTATTTGTATGTACCCTGCCAGAACCGGCGGAGAGCCCTACCCGGGTACGCGGAGGGTACTAAGTGCATGTAAGGTGGGCGTAGCGGCCTCTGAAAAACCTCCCTACCCCTGGAATCCGGTTTTACTCCAATCTATTTCTCCTCTCATCTTCACGCTCTTTCCGCCCCAAACAGCCTTTTTCTTGCCCAAATCAAGGCCAGAAGTCAAGAAAAAGAAAGAAATATAGAAGATAATGTAAAATCAATAGAAATATTTCTGGTATGTACCAAGACTCTTGGCTAATGAAGTAGCATCCTTTCTGTTGAATGTCGAAATTTTTGTCGTTGTCACGCTCAGTTTGGGGGTCCTGTCGAAATGTCGAATAGGTTTCAATGGGTCACGCGTCATGCCCCCTGTCGATTTGAACGAAAAAATCCAGTAAATGGTAACTGCAGACCTGAAATCTTTGTGACGTTCAGATCCCGGACAAAGGCAGAGAACTCGTCGAGTTTCTGCTTTGAGTCGATGTAGACAAAATCGAGAAGACGAGCGTGTTGAGCGGGTGATACAAGGGATGTGAAGTCGTGTACGGGCCTAAAGCGAAAGAATTAAGGTCGTATTATTCGAGACGGGGGAAAAAATACTTCTTCGCGTGTCTCCAGCAGACTTTGAAAAACTCCAGCGCTACCCTCCTCCAGTGGTGTGTCGTTTGCGATGCCGCTGTAGTCGGGGTCATTATGCTTCATTACGGAGCGGCAAATGCCCATGATTTGCGCGCCATCCATATCAGAATTCATGACAAGTAAATTACCCCCCTTGACGAATCGTTTGAGGGACATAGGCTTCTGTGTCATCTCAAGTTTGATGCGCTGAAGCTCGTCGAATAATTTCTCGAAGAAGTCGGCACTTCCTATGCGCGAACGACAGAAGCAGCTGGGCAAGAATAAGTGGTCACGAAACACAATATATTCAACCCATACCGCGCAAGACAATCTTCACGAATATAGTCAGTTCCCACTCATTCATTTTACCCTCAATAGATTTGTAAGTTGTGTCGCCATCGAAGGCAGTGACACCCGGATCGTCGAGCAGCTTCAAAAGGGTAATCCATGGGAGGAGGAGAGTGGAATCATATGGAAGGCATGGCACTTTTCAGCTTCTGCGGGGGGAACGTAAAAGTTGATTCAACATGTGGAGAAGCCCACGTCCCAAGGGTGAGGCATCGAACTCGTCGTCGTTCGGCTGATACGGCGAACTCGCTTGAGCGGACTCCTGATGAGAGGAATTGCCTTCCACGGCCCTAAAAATTTGTTCTCGAAGCCAAAGAAAAATCGCATACCTGCCGCTTGGGCCCGGGTTTGTGCATGCGATTACAGCATTCGTGTCCGCAACGTTTCATCCATATCATCTGAGTCCCCAAAATCTTCGTGTAAGTCTTCTTCATTGTCGCTGTCTGTCGTATCTATCGGAGGATCCTCAGCTGAAATCTAGGAAGAAGGAGAGTGGGCTGTGTTCTGAGTAGAGTTCATGTTTTCCTCGATCGCATGAAAATACACTACGGGTCACTAGATTTGATTAGAATTCAGAGGCAACAAAACGAGATACGATACTGTAATTCTCATAATCGGTTTCCCTCTCTGCATCAGGGTCGGTTTCCCCTATTCCCCCGTCTGCACAGGCGCTATTCGCCATATGGTTTACCCTTGGTGGTGACAGCAAGGATGGTTTATGTATAATGTGTTTCAGTGGCCCAGACTTCGGTTTACAAATGAAGGAATTGTTCAGCGCCGTCAAGCAGCGTTGCAAGGGGCGACGATCATCGGTGTCGAGTAGCCCTTTTTCGCAGAGCATGTTGTAGCAATCCAGAACTTGTGCTCTCGTCTGCAAAAAAAAACATTGGCCAAGCGTACAAGTTGCTCCAGGGAGGCCGCCGACCTTATTTAGCAAGTGTGCAGATATGTTGTTCACGTTACATGACCCTTTGTGTGAAGAGAATAATAGTGAGAGAAACGTTTCTGTGAGATGATTAGAAGGATCAAAGGAAAGGGAGATATACTCACTGAGCTCCTCCTCCGACCAGCCAATGTCGGTGGTGACTCTGTATTCAGCTGGAGCTATTGTGAACCGGTCAGAGTGGATCCCCGGAGCGGCGTTGCCTTCGCTGGCGGGAACTGGTGGTCTGGAAGGACGAATAATGAGGACGCAGTCCAGAAACACTAGTATAATATCACTATGCTGTGCTGCCAGAAACATAAAGGGCACGTACGACCGTGGTTGCGTGTTTTGAGAGGCTTTCCGGGCGGAGATTGGTGTGCTATGCGCGCCACCTTCTTGCTCCCGGTGCTGGACGCCGCTCTATGCCGGTAGAAGATGTCAGAGAATAAAACAAGCGGCAAGCAATGGGCACGCACGGCGCCCGATGGCAGTTTATGACCCGAGGCATTCCACCGTAGAGGAAGGGAAAGTCAAAGCAGCAATAAGTACTTATTGCGAGTGAAGAACCGGCATTGATCGGGATTTTTCTTTTTCTCACGCGGTATTCCGGCATTCAGGCCAGATAATGAACCGGCATTGGGATTATTGATCTAGCATTACGGTAACTAACGCGGCGGACCAAGGGCATGTCCGTTCCCAAGCGCCCACACGACCTTATGAGTGAAATGCCATGGCCGTGGATGGTCGAATTGAGCGGAAAGTGCGGTGAAAAGAACCTAGAGTGTACGATAAATTTCATGTGTGGTCATTTACTGTGCTCTCAATTTGACTTAGCTCTGAAGTGATCGAACTTTGGGTGAAATTCTCTGAGGTCTCCTCACCTGCATTGATCGATGTCTATGTCGTTTTTGGAAAGACATCATTAACCAGCATTGACGGTTCCGGATCATCATGCGGTGAACCGGCATTTCCGGGACACATTTGAATCTGAAGACAAACACATGGCCCTCCCATTCCCCCCTCTGCCTTACATAGAAAACATGGATGCATGGAGGGTAGTTCTTCTAGGAGATGGCGGGGTGGGCAAGACTGCGTTGGCTACTCGGGTAAGTACATCTGCGGCGCCACATGTATTGTCACGTTTAACTTTTTGAGCAGTTCACAATGAGGAGTATTGTCGGTGAGAGCCATCCCGTCTGTTCACCGCACCACTCGAACTCATCCCGGCTTCAGAGGTACCTTCCGCACGCCGTTGAAACTTGTCGCACTTGTCGAACCGATTCATATTCAGACGTACGATCCAACGATTGAAGATTCATTCCGAAAACAATTCTCAGTCGATGGCCAATTGAGCTTCTTGGAATTGATTGACACCGCGGGCCAGGGTGCGACATTCATTCCCACTCATTCTCCCCGTCTGATGATGACAATACCTCAGAGGACTACGCCGCCCTTCGTGATCAATGGGTGCAGTTCGTAAATAATCCGCACAGTCGTGTCACACTCACACTACATATGTAGAGCGGGTCAAGGATTCATTTTGGTTTATTCTATTACTTCGCGAGAAAGCTTTGATCGCCTGGTAGTCTTCCTTGAAGCGGTACAACGAAACAAAGGACGAGCTCTGCCACTGGTACTGGTGGCAAACAAGTGCGATAGGGCCAACGAGCGCCAAGTGACTCACAACGAGGGACTCGCGAAAGCCACAAGCCTTGGCTGCGAGATCATTGAAACATCGGCCAAAACTGGAACGAACGTGGATTCAGTTTTCACTAATATTGTCCGCGCATTACGAGGAAAGAGGGATGTTATGGAAGCATCGGCTCTCCAAAAGAAGCAGAGGCATTGTATTATTCTGTAATGTCGTTATTGCGACTCCAGGACAAATTCCGCAAATTTTGTGAGATGCTGGGACCCAGGGTGAACGTGGAATACTTGCATTGCGGGTTCCTGTTGTATGCTGTCGCGATTGAAGGCCAGGACGGTATCATTGTAGCGCACGCAGTAGTGATTTGCGTACCTCCAGTGAAATAGGTGCACTCTTTCCTATGCTTGGCTCAGCAACTGTATAGTTCTGTTGTCCCTCTTTCTCTCTGGCATCCACTGCCTTCACTGACTACAACCTTTCCCACAATTCATCCCTGTCAGATCAAATACGCCCTAATTGCGGCCTCACAAATCTCACAAAACCCACACATTCCGTTAGCTTCAAAACCGCCAAAAATGCCGGAAGATTTTTCTCAGCCAGTGGTTTTATGCCGGGTTTCGGCAGCTCTACAGTATAAAATGTGACCGGGATGTGACTGTACGCTTCAAGTTTCTATCTCTCACCTTACCATGGCGCCCAGTGGTTCCCGCGACAATTCTGACGCGACTCGCAAGTCCAATCTCGCACGGAAACCCGCCGACATGCTCACAAACCTTTCAAACTGGGAACCCGCGGGTAAGTCGCATTGTTGTCACGTTATTGTCGCGTTGTAGTCGCGTCTTTTGACATCGTTTACGTTCCCAGTTGCTCGCGATGGGTACGTGGTTCGGTTTCTCCCTCCTTGATTTTCTAACTTCCGCCAGTTGATCCCCAGAAAAAATTGTCGTATTTGCAAAAAACACCGGCCGAAAACTCTTCAAACTCAAGCGAACGATAATATGGAGGAAACGGCACGTGCATCTTTCACTTCGCTTGGGTTTTCTGAACAACCTGTCGTACTTCAAAAAACAGCGTTACCTCAAGATTCATGCTGAGAAGGCTACCTCCCTGACAACTACCGGATCTCAAAAATCGAGGTCCTCCATACCAAACAACCGCAGACGGGCCGTAACTCCTGTCTCGGATGACAACAACATGTCCGATTTATCCGCCACCCATATCGACCCCTTGCGCCCTTGGCTTGATGAATATCAGGGCTATTTATTAGCACGTGAAGCCGTCCCGGATGGAGTGTCCACGATAGAGTGGTGGGGGGTGAGTAGATGTGCATACACATTCAAACTGTGGACTGGCCTTTATTCACAGCGCAATTATCACCGCTATCCTGTATAGGGATCGCTTGCACGCGACTGCCTCGCAATCATAGCATCTTCAGTGCCGTGGGAACGCGCCTTCTCTTCAGCCGGAATGAATTACAATCAGTAAGCGTCGCAATCGGTTGAAGGGGGATATCGTCGAAGCACTGCAGTTCCTGAAGTGCATGATTTGCCGTGATCTGTTGTTCCGTGTACCAGAGGCCTGGCATTGATCCATTTGTGCGCATCCGAATGGAGGCCATGCAGATCATGCTTAACTTTTACACTGCGTCTGACGAAAACGAAGGGGTTCTGGGCGGCGTTCTCCCTTCAGGCTGCCGTCTCGCAGGGAAAGGGGTATTGTGCTCGGCAGCTGCGAACGATGGTACGGCAGTTTATCGTCAACCGCAATATTCTCCCCTTGAACCCATATGGATATTCGATGCTCGTTGACGAGGAACTCCAGTCCGACATTAATCTCCACTTCCAGGAGCTGGGTAAGGAGATTACCGCGCAAAAACCTGTCGAATTTCTCGCACGCTCCGATATAATCCAGAAGCACGGTATCACACGGAAGATTTCGCTTGCAACCGCCACCAGGTATTTACAAACCCTCGGTTACAGGTAAGTTTATTTTTCGTTAGTGCGAATAGAGACTGATTCCCTTGCAAGATTGATGTATCCGAAGAAAGGAAAGTACACAGATGGTCACGAGCGACCCGATGTTGTTGACTATCGGAACAAGAAATTCCTGTCCGCATGGAGCAAGATTCAAGCGCGAATGCGCGCCTGATCCACCGATAACCTTCCTGAGGATGGACCGCTCCCTGAAAGCGAAGAGGTCTTTGTTTGGTTTCACGACGAGAGCATATTTTATGCCCATGATCGCCCTAAAAAGAGTTGGTTTCACAAGGACGCACCTGCTAAACCTTACGCAAAAGGCGAGGGGGCGTTTGACTTCGTCTCGGCCAAGCATGGCTGGCTTTTCCCCGGACGGAAAACGGTGCCCGGTCGTCATGAGCCCGGGTAAAAATAAAGTTGGTGATATGCACGCTCCCGCGCTGATCCCGGAAATGTGCTAAATTGGCCATCTATCCGAGCGGTGGCTATGCGTTGTTCAACTTCCATTCAACATGTTCACACTGCCTCGTTGACGCGCCCCACCGACTCTCAAGCACGCCGACATCGCTCCAGTAAAATCCCCGATCCCATCGCATGCTCTCACACTTCGGTGACATGTTTCATTTCCCTTTCATTTCCTCTTGGCTCAGAGCCGTTCCGGTGGCTTCTAAAATTTAATTTACATAGTTGGCTTTGTAATACATGTGATACCGGCTACTATTTACCCGGTTCAACCACAAGTTCAACCATTCACGACTTTTCTTTACTAGTTTTACATTACTCATCTTTTCTTGGGCTCTGTATAAAAGCTACCTAGATATTTTCACAAAAACAACGAAGTTTTACCCTCTTCAGTTCCCATTTGAATCTCTCTTGTCCTCGTCCTCGCTCTCGCCCTCGCCTTCGTGTCCTTCGTCGTCCTCTGCATCTCTCATCGCTGTCCCTCGTCGCTCTTGTGCAGCCTTCGTCGTTGCTGCCCTGTATCCATTTTATTCATCTCGTCGCTGTCCCGCGAAAGGAGTACTGAACCTTAGCAGGAAAACCTCGCACATCACTTACCTCCTACGGCCCTTCGAGCGCCTCTGCTGCCCGCACTCCCCGACACCTTTAGTTTGGTTTTAGCTCCGCTCGCAGCCGCGCCGTAGGCGTATCATTGGGTACTTCACCAACGTCGAGATCCGTGAGCAGGTGAGTTCCGTCAGATGCACCGTTGTATCTGCTGATATTTCGCTGCACAGGCACAACTTGTGATGGACATCCTGAATGACTGTTATTCCGATGAGCACCACACCACATCTTTGTACATCCACTCACCTGAAGCGATGACAGGAGTGTCTCGGAAGGCGTCCATGGGTGGTAGGGCATGGAGGCTGAAGGTACGGTAATCACAGGAAGGAGATCTCAAATCCTGAGTGATAGGAGGATATGGTAATGTAAGGGCAGCATTATAGGTATGAGCAGTAGTGCGGTAGTATCGTACGGTAAGCAAGGCAGCGAGAATAATGATGTGTGGATGTCGGTGTGTGTGTCTGGATGTAGTAAGGTTATATCAGCATCCTTACAAGGGCCTGAAATACCGGGATAGTGAATAATAAATATGACTTGTAATTCAAATATATAGCTCATGGGAAAATCAGCCAAAGTGAATAATGGATTTGAAGTACATGTACCATGAAGCCCAAGTGGACTCCAATTCTGATCCAGGCCTCGTCATCTGGCTGTTCGAACCAAGGCGCTTGACTAAGGTCACGCATTGGAGCGGAACTAATGAATATTTGCCATGGCACCAGAATAAACTCGGGAGCACACTGAACGCGTTCACTCATTATGCGTACCTCTTAAGCCAAAAATCAACAGTTCTCGCAGATCTTCAAAGTATGTTTTTGTGTTGTAGTCTTTTCTGACCAAGATTCCTAGCTGCCACGGCTGTCAAGGAGAATGGTGAAGGAGTTCAGGTCTTGTTCGATGTAATGACCCACACGCTAAATGGGTATGTCACCCCCCACTTCCACGCACTCAAATTTAAATTTCGGCAGTTCGAGCGGCGTTGGTGATCACGGGCAACCTGGCATCAACACTTTCCTCAAGAAACATGAATGTGGGAACCGTTTCCGTAACCTCCATCTCAGTTCCCAAGGCAAGGATTTGAGTCTAACTCGGAGCCCCAAGAACAGTCCGATGAGTGACTTCATAGTACTCTGGGAAAATTGTACTGAAGGATCCTGTGTGGTTGCTGCACTGCTATGCGGCTTCCGACACGTACATCAGAGGTTCGCGCCTGCACGTGATCGTGAATGATGGCAAAGTCCCACGCCATTGGGGGTCACAGAAGGTTATTGGCAGGCCCCGCTGTGCTAACTGTACCTGGATGCAACTTTGGGACACCGGGGGATGGTCAAGGGCAAGGTTGAAGTCTGTTCTCGGAGCGACTTGACATTTCCGTAATCATCGGACCGAAATGTCAAAATGTCAAAAGTAACCTCAACCATCCCGCCTACCGTACCCGGTATTCGACCGCAATTCCTTCAAATACATCATATAAAAATTTAGGTCAATCACACCACTACAGCCAGTGTCCGACGTATTTTGCATTTCGACAGCCAAAAAGTTAAAATGGACCCAGTAAATGAACGCGGGGTGCTTACAAACAATTCCAAGACGTGAGGCCCTCCGTACCCAGCGCGAAGCGATTTATCATGTTCCTAAGGGAAACAGTTGAGAATTGAGCCCAGGGCAGCTGTTCTGGTGAAAACTGACCAAAAATACCGAAAAAATGGGCTGCGTGCTTTCTTCATTCATTGAATGTCTGGTTCGTGTGCCTAGCAGTATATGTACTGAGATATTGGCTATATAAATTGATCTTGTGGCTCACCGCAAAGTCTCTATTATTTATGCCGGCACTTGCAAAAACTGCAGATCATTCAATCTTGTGGTTGCTCGAAGTTGCATTACAGAGGATATTTTTCTACGTCTAGGCAGGTTTGAATACCACTCCAGAGGTGAGTTACCATTCAGTGATTCCTCCTAAATATGTGTCATAATTTTGTGTGGCTACTGGCACAAACGGCGTGATGAGTCTCACATGTATTGCCCAAAGAAAGTTGGATTACAGACTATATCTCATGGCATCCACGCACTTGGTACAGAGGGGTATTAGTATCCATAGATGAACTGAAAATAGTTGCCATACCATCTGCCGAAGTTTTGCGCCCCACTAATCATAAGCTTTCAGGATGTCAGTTGCAATGATTATTTGGCACACAAGACTCGGGGACTAGTTTTTCATTTCCGGACGGCAGGGGGTGGTATTTGGTATACTGGTCGTCTCAGATACGAACCTGAGGGTACTCTTGCGATCTAGGAGAGGTTCCTGCCGTAATCAAGGTTAGATTTCCATTTTAAGCCGAGAGATCACTGCGATCAAATACACCCAAAAATAGAGGGCCATTAGAAGTCGAGCAATTTTTTTTTTTTGATGGTACAGGATGTCATAGGAACACCCCCCGGAGTTCATATATGCCCAGAAAGTAGCTGGGTGTCATCCTGGTAAACGGTGGACAGGAGCACGATGGCCGAGACAGACCCGCTATGTCATGGACCGAATGGGAATATCAGATGATGTTATATGGTTTTGCACACATGCATTTGTTTGGATTGACATGGAGAGCCCTCAGCTCTTGTGTAAAGGCGCCAGGGCCATCAAACAAATCTGAAGAGACAGTTCCAACCCAAATTTCGCTAGCTATCATCCCAGAAATACACAGGCCAAATCCAGCCTGAAATGATTGCACAGTGGCCAAAATACTGTTTTGGTGCGAAATCTTTGCACACAGTGCTGAGATTCATGTGCATTTGTTTGGATTGACATGGAGAGCCCTCAGTAAGGCATGTCATGAGTCCACTTGTGAGTAGACTCGGATCCGTAAAGCGAGTACCCGCATTCATCACCCTTTTTATAAAATTGAGCTCTGAAGCCATATCTCCGTATGGTTAAATTGTGCCGCATAACCACAGCACGGCAGATTAGTGCTACAAGATTAGTTAAGCTCTAGAGAGAAGACATACCCTCACTTTCCATAGTGGATGGTAATCTCCTCACCCGGAAAGATAGTCCTCTTCGAAATGACCAGAGCTCGAGGTAGGCCGTTTGGGTCGTTCCATAACTCAACTACGGCGTTAGGGTCGCAGCTATGATTAATATGCCGTGCAAGATTAACTTCATTTGGCTCGCTGGCATCCACGAATTCCTTCAAATCTGCAAGTTAATTTCTAAATATACGGGAGTATCAGCTGAGCGCATCCTGGGGGCCACCTGGAATATGTACACACAGCCTTGGGCCAACAACTCATCTTTTTGCTTTGATCCAATCCGGTTTACCGCGTACTCAATGACAAAGGTCTGTCTGTCCCAAAGGGGGAAGTTAGCCGTGTAAAACAAAGCCAGAACTGTTAAAGCGTACTGAGCAATCCTTCCATGTGAGAATAATCCTGTTTCACAATTCCCAGCGCCCATTACATCTGTAGGGCAGGGATACTCCAGTTTCGGACTGAGAGCACAGCCTTGATGCACTGCGCAAGGATTTGGAAGGATGTTAAACTTAGGTCAGAACAATGGGAGATGGTCACGTGGAGACGTGTTTGAACATTGTTCGCGCTGCGCACAAGGAGATGCACTGGAAATTGGCTGTGTACGCACTGCATTATGGCTGTACGCACTGAATTTGGGCTGTGGACGCACAGTATGTTGGCTATGCATGAAGCCTCGTTGCATAATTTGCAGTTGTAGGTGTTTATTTGGAAAGTACAAATAGTTCAAGTATAAAAGGAGCTCGAAATGTAGTCAACCCGCGTTGAACTTTGGTTGAACTACTTCTGCGGAAGTCTCCGTTCCTAGCGATCTCCGTGATAGTTGCGGCATGCCGAGATCCTGACTCTAGTCGTGCATGGCGTATTGTGGGCGCCGTTCTCACCACCATACGATCATCACTACTCTGAATCTTCATTGAACGCGCATCCAAGCGCTCACCCGTACCGTCGTCGTTGGAGTCCACGCAGTCCAGCGCGAAATTTATAGTCCCACTCCCAACCGTAATTCTCACGACGCTAGCAGCCGCTATCCGGGCTGTAGCCTTGTTATTTCGGCTCCCTCCACTTCCACGCCTTTTGCGGTGGGCCCTACATATGGTTCGATAATGGCTGCTGGAGTCGTGCCACAGCAATTTTCTGCTTCTTGCTCAAAAGTGGCGCGAAAACTTTGCTCTTTTTCGCCGTTTCATTGCTTCAACTTGTGTCTCCGCCTTCATCCAGTTTATCGATTCCACCGCTTGTCCATGTGGTGTAACTGCGCGAATCCTCGCCTGTTGAAGTCGCACTTGAATTGTACGCAGCTCGTCGTGAAGCACGCTGAACTCATCTCGCATTTCCCTTCGCAAACCATCGAAATCGAACACTTCGTGGATGTGCCGCGCGCAGGATTCCTCGATATTGTGCATGCTGTTATCAAGCCCATCCATGTCCATGTTTGCTGTCCGCGCCTTCCGTACGCTATGCCCCTCCATATCCATCCGCTACCGCTGTACGAATCTGCCTCCACTGCACCCAAGTGCGGATTACTCGCAACTGCCTTCCTCGCTGCACAACTCGCAGGCGCCATTCAGCATTGTAGCTTCAGCCTCTTGGCTCCTTTCACCTCCATTTCCACGTCAGAAGCGGCTGCCGAAGTCTTGTTTGAATGGTACGTAGCTCGTCTTGAAGCAAGCTTATTGAGCATCTCCATGTGCACATCGTCGACCATATCCCGTAATTCCATTGTTTCGTCCCGCAAACTACTAATTCCATCTCGAGACCATGCCGATAGCTCGTTCAGCCGTTCTGCGAGCGACTATGCGAAGGAACATCGCTGCAACATCACGAAAAGCCGCGGAAGTTGGTAAGGCTCGACAAAGCCTTATAAAGGTCACAAGGCACACAAGGCTTATTAGCCTGGCAAAGACATCAAAGAGCCTTACACAAGGTTTAATTTCTTTATAAGGCTTATAAACTTGGTGAACCCGAGTACACTTTATTTGATATCACCATGGACGCCGACTTGTCGCACCTACCTGCAAAATGTGCTGACTGCGTCCTCGGGAAACAGAAGAAGACCGCGCTCGACGAGGAAGCTGCAGAAGGTTTTTGCCGACCTTTCGGGCCCACAGGCAGTAGCGGCGAGGGGCGGTTACCTATACACACTTTAATCGACGACTATTCTCATGAGCAATGGACTATTCTCTTGAAACGAAAATCCGACGCCGAGCAGCAACTCAAAGAGTGGATCGCAATCGTTGAAGCCGAGTCGGGCGAAAAAGTTGGCGTCTTCCGAGTGGATGTTGGAGGGGAATTCGACTCTGCAGGTTTCATTCGCTATCTACGCGAACATGGAACTGCCAAGCAGACACTAGTCTTCCAAGCAGATTCTAGACCTTGTGTCAGTGCAGCAGATGCAAGGGCAGCATATTATATGTATACTCCTTTGCGAGAGGCATTATAATTCAAGTTGAAGATTGACTCAACGTGTTGTGGAGAGCTCGGAGTAAAACACCAAAAATTAGAGTAGTGTTTGCCACAAGAAATAGCTCATACCGTTGAGGTGTTTAACGCAAGCGCGATTCTGGACAGTGAGAGCACGAGGGGGAGAGAATCGGACCATGTCCTAAGCAGAATTATGAGCGCCTTCGACGGCAATCATCGGCTCAGTTGCCGAAGTGGGAAAGCCGAAGAATCCTGGCGGCGAGAGACTGCGAGAGATCAAGAAATCACTGACGCAAAAACTGCTGACAAAAATGTGATGCACGGCCAAAATCGAAAAATCATGCTCCCTAAGACCTAGTAACTTAGGTTACCGGGAATTTTTTCGTTCCTTTCCTCATTCTGCGGTGCGACACGCAGCGGCTGTCTCGTCTTCGCGCGGAGAGTAGATCCGTCGAATTGTCGAGTGGCGTCTTCCAATATCTACTTTTTGTGTTCCAGAGCTCTTCGTTTCTTTCTGGGCCGATCTTCGCGTTCTGGTTCTTGGTTGTGCCGGGTCTTGTCTCGTTTGGCTTTGCTCCTTACCATTATTATTCCTGGTTTTGATTCGACTCCACGGTGCATCTTTCCTTCCTTCCCTCGATCTTCCTATTTTCGCCCCGCACTCTTTCATTTCATTTTTTTCTCCGAGCTCGTCTCATTTCCCCGAGTTCCCGTTCGAGGTTGTTTTCTCTTCCCTTCCGTTGCAGTGGTTTTCTCGATATTCCATTGCAGCGGTGCTCCTTTCTCAATCATGACTGGGCAATACAAGTCAATTTCAGAGGCGTCGCGAGCTCTGCGTCTCGTTCGCCGCATGGAATGCCTGCGCGTTGTCCGTCATTAGTCCGTCATGCAACAGTGCTCCTTGTTTTCGTTTCAATCTCCCCTGTTCCCTTCTCTTTCCCTCTGTCTTTCGTTCCTCGTTGTATTTCTTTTCTCCGAGTCTCGCTTCAAACCGTTCTGGCCGAGACTCGTTTTCACCTTTCGCGCTCTCGTTCTCTTTTTGCCTGGACTCAAGCTTTCATTTTTGCCACGACTTCTTTTCTTTTCCTATCTTTGTCTGGTTCTACTTATATCGTTTGGCGCGTTCGTTTCGACCTGGACCAAGCAGTAATACTTATCGCATGGAACAGAGATGGGATAGAAGATGGGAATGGGCTGGTGCGGAGAGGGGCTGAATGAAGCTATTGACCCCATGTGCAATTTCTGTCATGAAAGATTATACAGTTTGACGTCCTCAGACGAGAACCGCGGATAGCACCCCGATGGTAATCCAACGAACAAGAGCAAAACAAGATGCTCGCAAATGCACACTTGCATAAGTTATGGTTTGTGCCCCTCCATTGCCCATATCGGTTTCGGATCTCGCAACACCGACCCCATTCTTTCTCGACTTGCTGGAGTCGAGATCGAAGATGCCTGGTCATACGTTGAAGGCGGCAAAGCTTCTGTTCGTCACTTTGAGGGTGAAAGCAATAATACTCAGTCGGGCACACGATAGGGTGAACGGCTGTATTATATACCTGAAAGCAACAATACTACGATACGATAAGTATGAATAATAAATAGGTAAGAGAAAGGGACAGACCTCAGTCGGGCACACGATAGGGTGAACGGCTGAGGTCTGACTCGCGGAAAGACGAGCTTAAATACGTAAATGAGGCTGTAAAGAGGCTGTACGGGCGGCGATGGTAACTAGGTAACGTTGCGGAACAGGATGAGTATCAGAGGGAAGTGAGTCAGTGCAGTACGGGCGCAAAGATAGGCGCCCGTACTGCCGCGTAGATGACTCGTCGAGCCACTACTCCAACAGAGGGTGCACCCAAATCCGCGGTCGGCGGCGAGAATACAGACGCTTCGGGAAGCTGGGTTGCAGCTTTCTCTATTGGCTGGACGAGACGCGCGCGATCGTCTTAATCAATGGCTCCACAACGCTGAATGGGCTTGAATTGGTTTGTGGTTACTTCAAACTCTGGCTATTCCTTTCCAGCAAGCGACCCTGTTCTATATTTATGGACGGATCCGATTGGACTTCTTGGGACTTCTTGGGTGACTGATGTTACTCCAAGCATTCATATATCCCGAAACACTGCTCTCCGGGAATATAGTCCGGTGTCAATCACAATCCTACTTCGCTCGAATGAAATGCATCAGTCGGGGACTCGATAAATTCCGGGATAACAGTGAAGATCGTTGCCACGCCTCCCTGAAACATGCCATTCAGAATCAGATGAACTAACAACAGCTTGAACAGAACGATTAAGTCTGATGCATCGGGTGAACTTGACGACAAAGAACGAAAATGAAACAAACAGATAAAGTCGATTCAACCTCAAAATCGTGCTTCCAAAATTCTAAATAACCCTCTTCGAGTATACATACATTACCGCTCGTTACACAGTTTGTTTCGAAAGGGACTGGAAGTCGTGTTTGCCGCCGCACAACAGGGCACCCCGTGTCCTGTTCGGACTCTAAATCATTGACATGGCGTGGCTCGACGCACGGGCGCGCGGGTGTGAGTACTAGACTAGACAGTGTTAAATATAAAGAGGAAAAGATGTCACCTGCCGCACCATTCAAGAAGAGGAAGGAGGTTCGTAGGCGGGTAAACTGAATGCGTGTGGCGTGTAGAAATTCCAAGTGCAGATGCAACGCGAAGGAAAGAGTTGGTTAGCATGCCGCAAGCGAAAGGAAAACATGGGCGAACCATACGAAGACAAATACAAAGCCCGCCTCGCTGCACAGAATTCCGTTGTCCGTGTTTGACCCTGCTTGACGACTGCGCAACCGAGTCATTTATCGCAATTTCCGGCTTCGAAAATCAGGACGCCTGTCTTCACAAAGAACGAAGGAATTTGAAAAATGGAATCTAGTCCTCCGCGAATCAAAGTGAGCTCGAGTAAAGTGGTTGATGCTCACGAAACGAAAAGGGTGAACGCATGGTTTTCGGAACACGCTGCTGCGAGTTGGAAGACAAACGTAGCGGAATACTAACCATTGGCTTGGGCAAAGTGATGTCGCCCCTGCAGCGTTACTGTCGCCTATTGCGAAAGACTGCACTCAAAATTTTGACGTTGATGGAAACGCGGGCCACCCATACAAGAGCTGTGAAGACTGCAATTGGCTGGTGGACGATGCTTAAGATAACCTCCCAGATGATCGATGATGTTGCGCTTCAAAGCCGGATTTCGGAGAACCCTTTTCAGCAGCGGAGGGCCCACGGGCGTTGATAGACCAGGGCTTGCCTTGCAGAATTCAGGAAGCGAGATTCACGAGCCACAGTTCCCCGAGCCATAGCTACACGAGACAGTCCTGGATTCTGGTACTACTCGAGTCAGAAGAACAATCTGAAAGATTCGTGCAACGTACAGGTCCAATAGATGTGCAGAGGCTACGCTGGAAGAAATAAGAATCCGGGAGAGGATTGCGTTGTCGAAATTTGACGCGTAAATTGTGCTATGATAGGATTGGTATTCATCCGAGGTCCAAGGAGTTCCAAGATACGAACGTATGCCGGAAAATCTCAAATTCACTGACCAGAGTATGTATGTGCGTGTATGGCCCGATATGTCTATCAACTGTTCCCAGCAATGACGAGCCGGAGGTTAATGAAAAGGTATGTTTGAGCGTTCCCTAACGCCTCCTCTATCTCATTTTTATTACAGGTCATCGACACGGCTCCTGCCAAGGCACCAGAGGCAGTTCCCGGTGACGACGGTCCAGAAGATGACGGAGAAGTGCGTTCCACCTTACTTAACACTTTATGTATCTCATTTATTCTAGACCATCAACAGCGACGCGGGTGGAAGAGATGGGAGTCGGCCACGGCCCTCTCCTGTTAATTCACCACTCCCACCCTCGTCTTCGCCTCCGGCATCATCTTCGCCTCTGGTCTCGCCTGCCAAGTCCTCCCCTCCCGCCCTCGGTTTCGCCTCCGGTCTCTACTCGACCACTACCCCGCCGGCAATTGCCTCGCTCAAAGACAGTCCCGCGGCCAGCCACAGGCGACGTGAACGACGATATTTTCAGTCTCGCCCACCGGCGAGTGCCCAGGAGGAGATCAGTCTCGTCCGAACCCCAGCCCGATTCCGACAGCCTGTGGAAATCAGTTGGGTCCGAGCTCCAGCTCAATTCCGACAACCTGGACGAATCTGGCATTGGTCGGCAGGGACAATGGGGACGGCTCGACGACCATAACTGCGCCAACGTCGACGACGCACACATGGGGGACGAGGGGAGTGAAGAAGACGCATCGCAGTTCGCCGACCACACCACAGTTGGGTACTACGACTACGACGATATGGGAGAGGCGTTACCCCCTCCGAGGCGCACTTGGCCGTCGCTGAGCGCTAGGCCCAGCCGAAGTCTCTCTCCGGCTTCGCCCTCTAAACCACTGCAATGTAGTAACTCCCGCTCCCGCTCGATAACCGTTAGCGCAGTTTCTCCCGGTGCCATCTCCCGCCGCAGCCGTTCGCGCACGCTCTCCCGTTCTAACGCCAGCGATCCATCTCCGCCCCGAGCTGTCTCTCGTGGCCGTTCGCGCTCGCCTCGCACCGGCATTGCCCTGTCACCGCAGCCGCCCATGCCACGGACTTTGCACGCTGAAGATGCCCCTCAGCTTCAAGCTCTGCCCACCATGGGCGCTGCGCCTCACCCACCAGCCCGAGGCCCTTCTCCTCTTCGTCCCGCCGACACCAGACCACCAGTCTCCCAACCGAAAATTGCCCCTGCCCCAGACTCACCTCATCGTTCTCCCACTCGCACGCGGAACGGTGGTCGCCCACGACCTGAACGCTCGCACTCGCACTCGGATCTCAGCTCTGATGATAGTACGGACGAGTATGGGCGCACCCAGGAGGCGAAGCGAAGGCTCGAAGCGGCTCGGGTAGCGCGCGGATACTCGCCTGCCGCAGCCTCAAATGCGGACGACGAGGACGACCTGCAGGACTACCTGGCAGAAGTCGCTACCCATGGCTTCAGGGATGACGACGCAGGAAGGAAGTCAGGAAGGAAGTCGACCACTGATAAATCCACGCGGAAGTCAAAGGCGAAGGCGGTGGTGGCGACCAATGGGAAGGGAAAGGGGAGAGCAGCGCCGCCCGCGGCCGCTCTTGATCCAGAGCCCACCGACCCCAATCCCGATGAAGTTGTGGAGGAGGACCTCATGCAGCGCGGCTATACTCCCGGTCCCATCCCCCGGCAAATCCTCGACAAACTTCACGCACTGGAGGAGGAGCATGATGTCAAAGTCGCGGCTCTAGCTGCGTCGTGCAATAAGGATCCAGCAACCCTTCGCCGCGCCACCCTCCCCCACGAACTGCGTAATACGTCGGCTTGGAATATGTACTTAGCGTACCATGCCGTGCACCACCCGAAGCCACAAGGCGGTAAGTTTGTTTCCATCTCAGTCCACCGCCTTGAGTTCTAACAAAGTTGCAGTGTCTGTAGCCCAGTTTAATATAGACGCCCGGAGGGCGTTTGAGGCACTTCTGCCCGGCCTTTCCAAAGCCGAAATGGGCAAAACGCCGTTTGTTTTGGAACGCCTTCCCTGGTTGCAGAACTGGTGGAAGGGGCTCAATGCCAACCACGTCGAGAACCTACGCACCAAAGGTCAATACAAAGCTCAGGCGAAGAAGGCTGCTGAGCCTCTGATCCACTGTGATTCTATGTACTGTTTCGAAGCTTCTAACCGACACTCGTTCAGGCGAAACACCTCTCCAATAGCTGGGGGCTTCATATTTTTGCCGTCGCTCTCGACCCCCGCGGCGGAGACTCCTTCGCGTTTGCGGGGTCACGCAAAATGGAGCAAGTTCGCCTCGCGGATGGGTCGAGTATTAGCGGCTTTATGGGGGATTTAGAGACGAAGATTCGGTAGGCTGGATTCTACTTCGTCTGAAATTACGCTGATTGTTTGCTGTTCTTCAGGGTGATCCAAATGGAAGAGCGTGGGGAAGACACCTCACGCCTCTATATTCCTCGCCCAACCAAGAACTCGAACCAGACCACGAACAAACCAAAGCGAGATGTTTACCGTTCTAGTTTTGGGACGATCATGGGGGACCGTCTTAGTATGTATCTTCTGTCCCGTCTCCAAATCCCGGCCCATTGACGATGAGAACAGCCAAAATGTGTTTCAATGCGCGTTTAATAACCGCGGAGCAAGTCAAGACCGCCACCATGGTCTGGAACGAGAAATTCCTCGACTTGGCATTTCGCGGCAAGTTCCGCATAGTCAACTATCCCCTCGCCCTCGAGAACATCGGTCAAGTCATTGGTGCAGAGCAGTTCAATACGAAGGTAGCGAACGTCAAGGAGTACAACAGCTTTATGCCTGCATTAGAACGCGCTGTAAAGCAAGGCACTGACGAAGACCCCGAAGGGGAACCCGTCATTCGCATCGTCCCCTGGGAACCTGGTGAGCTATTTCGTGTCTCATATGCCGTGAATTTTCTGACATCGTTTAATAGCGGAACGAGATCGGCAATTGGAAGATCAGGAGGAAGTTCCCCTCGTTGTGAGCACTGACGGGCGTTCTCTCCGGTTGGTCCAACACAGCCCTGTGTATGGCGCTGCTGTTGCAGAGGCCCCGCAGCGGCGGGCCCAACGGCGGGCAGAAAAAAGGAAAGCCGAAGGTGCCGCACCGCCTCCTCGGTCACGTCCCCCGCCTTCCGCCGACGCCGAATCCCTAATCCCCAGGAGGAAAGCTGAAGGTAACGCACCGCCCCCGCGGTCACGTCCCACGCCTTCCGCCGACGCTGAATCCCAAAACTCCGCACCGGCCCCCGGAGACCAAACTCACGCCGCCAAGATTACGTAATTTTCCCACGCTTTGCTTTTTCCCTTCTGCCGCTTCGAAACCACGGCTTCAGCGCGGCTCCCCTGATGCTTGTAGCGGAGTACCACTTTGTGGCACTTCCGCCAGCCGGGGGGCCACCCCGAAGCCGTGGATTTCTCAGCAGCATTCGGAGAAAAATAATATAAATACATGTATGCTGTTGAATTAGTATTGTAGTGCCGGACGGCTGGGGTTTTCCACCCCAGACCCCGACCGCTGCGCGGGGCTGACCGCTCGCCGCGGAGGCCCACTGCGTGGTGCTTGGCGCTCGCCGCGCGGCCCACTGCGTGGTGCAAAAAAATTAATTTGAAAATGACATTGGCGTGAATCGAACGCGTGACCTCCCGAGCTTGGAAGCTTCCCTAGTTCCATGAGTCATTGTGATGACGTTGTGGCTGTGTTGGCGGCGTGAGTTTGATTTCCCCGGCCCCTCGATCACGGCATCCCCATCTTGCTCCCCCTAGTCCGCCTGCACAGTCGAGACGTCAGGCAGGTCGAGTGCGGCCTCACAACGACGCTGGATCTCAAATTCCTGCTCGCAAATCGGGTCTACAATCGCAGCAAGCGACCGCTGTCGCGGGGCCAAGCTCTTCGCGACCCCATCACGACATCACGACTGAGCGAGAGTCTGCACTCGCCCGACGTCTTCAGCTCTCCCCTGCGGCTGATAGCCCCGATGTGCGACCGGCGAAACGTCGCCGCACAGATGACAATGGACGCGATACGGTGGCCCAGACCCACGCTGGGCAACCGCAAGCGCAAACATAGCCCGGCCTCACCTGGTGATAGAGACACGGCGCAGAAACCCCCCATCGCGATGCGGCTTGCAATCAATGCTCAGCGGTCCTGAGATTTTCTATGCAACGAAATTCCAGCCGACGTCGCGGCCTAGGCTTCGGGACCGTCATACTTACTACTACAACACAGACGAGGAAAAATGGAGGCCGATCCCGGAAGGCATGGAGCCGGTGCTTTTGTCGCGAGAAGATCGGGAGAAGTGCCTGAGAGCCGAGATCACATTGGACCTCTTTGACTAATGCAATTGTCACTTTTCACATATGCACACCTTGCTATGATGTCCTACGTATGTTTTATGCACCTGTCATGTTTTGGGCTACATTATGTTTTATGGACTATGTTTTATGGTATATGCTTGCAAACAGCTGGAAGTAGTTGAAATAAGAGAGCGGTGGCAGTAAAAAACCCAGCAACTGACGGGGATCGAACAGGGACATGGTGTACCGAGTTTAAACCACAATTATGAATAAGAGACATCTGACTATTGACGCAGGCTTTGCGCCATGGTGTTGGTGTCGTAATCTGCCATGTAGGCGAGCTGGTAATCTGTGTGCCCAAATCTGCCGGTCACGTACCAGCACAGCCACAGGGCATTCGCCTAGAACCAACAGATGCATCTGCTCTTGGCACAGGCAAGTCCTTCAATGCACAACCGATTACAACTCTTATAATCTAGACTGTTTATAATTGCCTCCAGCACCATTTTACACTCCCAACTCAATTGCTTTACTTGACATGCACTCAGATGCATCTGACTTCAATGGGTGGATGTATCTACTCAGCCCAGCGAGCACTGGACACACCCAAGTCCTTTGATGCACAGCCTATTTGAACTCTTATAAGCTGTTTATAATTGCCTCCAGCACCATTTTACACTCCCAGCTCAATTGCTTCGCTTTACTTAACATGCACTCGTCAATTCACTTTGTAATAAGTATTCAAGCATACCACAGTCATAGCCATTTATTTGGAGTTTGTTTCCTTAAATAATGATCTCAGTGTAGCACCAAGCGCACCAGAGAAGGAAAGCACATACCAGAGGGAGGAATGAGCGAGCAATCCATGGCTCCTCCTGCGTATTCACGTGCAAAGGGTGACAGCTGGGTCAAGCGGGTAATCAAGCAACCAACTCGACTGTCGACTCAAGTTGACCAACTCAACTGACAGCAACTCAAGTTGAGCAACCCAAGCCTTCCATACCTGGTAAGAATGGCCATTCCCATTGAGGAAATGGGAAGGACCAGTACACCCATTAAATGGTCCTTCCCATATTTCACAGGATGAAACATGGGAAAGACCACACCTTCCATATATGGCAACAATGGCCATTCCCAACAGATGGAATGGGAAGGACCACACCACTACCGTACATGGCAAGTATGGTCATTCCCAGCTGTAAAAATGGGAAGGACCACACCTTCCATACATGGTAAGAATGGTCATTCCCATAGAGGAAATGGAAGGACCATGGCACTACCATAAATGGCAGATATGGGCATTCCCAGTTGTCAAAATGGGAAGGACCACACCTTCCATACATAGTAAGGATGGTCGTTCCCACCCCAACTGGGAACAACCATAGCTTTACCATAAATGGAAGTTATGGTCGTGGTATTATGTTATTTATGGCCATCAAAGTCTAGTCAATACACAAGGCTGCTGAACCATGTGAACCCACCCTTTCTACCAAAGCATTACAGATCTCACATCTCACCTTGTTTGTTGAGACAATAAACACACAAGATATACCCAAGGCTGCTGCACCATGTGAGCCCACTCTTTCTACCATCTCACCTTGTTTGTTGAGAGAATAAACACAAGATATACCAAGGATGACCACTAGAATCAATATGTCCTATACCCCACATGAGATCTGATATGGTAACTAGCCAAGGTACGAGCCTGGGTACATTACATAGCCCATCTGCTGAGCCCTGAGCATATACCTGTATATAGATACCCTAGATAGATGTGAGCATGGATGAAGTATTGTCTGCTCCCCTCCACCGCAAGGTTCCTGCACATTACCCTAACCTCTACCACTAGCCAGTAACCAAGGTATAAGCCTCAACAGTATAGCCCATTCTCCATTCACTCCCAATGTTAGAAGCCAGCCAACATTGCATAAATTCCCCATGTACCACAAGCCACAAGCTCAACCATGCCCTGCATGCTATCACCAACTATATACAGCCTGTGATCTACAGGCAAGCCCATACATGCACTATGCTACTAGGACTGGCCCATAATCATAGGGGCAGGGCATTTGATAGGATAGCATAAATATTCATATTATTGCATGTGTTACCCCCTACACACTAAGGCATGTAAGGGCTTACAGATCCACCTATTTGTAGCCCAATACATGCAGAAATGCATGCAGTATCACAATTTATTTGGCACCTGTGATGTGACCCCCTGGGAAGGACCACGTGGAAAGTGGGAAGCCCAATTTGGTGATGTGGGAAGCCCAGATTTATACACATGAGCATTCCCACAGACTTCCCACATACACCATGGTCCTTCCCATCCAATATGGGAACCTCAGCCAAATTTGCCCCCCATAGGACCCATTATGTATTGGAACCAGTTAGACCCTATGGGTTTGGGAAAAGGGTTGACTGAAGTGCCCTCATGCCACCTAGCAAAAAGGCTCTTGGCCCTCGCTTGCCGGCAGACGACGAAAACTGGTACATCAATGTCGACGGTTTCTTGGGCCGCAACTGGTATGTATTTCCTTGCACTGTTTACGTGGCTCATCCGAACAAGGGATGATATTCTTACCAATACGAAGGAGGTCCGCTTTGTCCGTACCTTTCAAGAGACCTTGGCGTGCCTGAGTTACGCTGGTGTGGGCGATGTGAATTTTTGGGTTGTAGATGGGGATCCCAAGATTCACGAATCAAAGTGATATCCGATTCCTTGCATCACCGGTTATAAGATAATTATCTGACGTGGTTTCAGCGTGGCTGCCTTTCAAGCCTGGAAAGATGTGAAGGATCTGTGGGCTTGTATCTATGTGACATCGTTCAAGGAGGATGCCGAGACGTACACCTATCAGTTTGATACACCTGAGTGAGATTTGTCATGCTTGTCATATGTATTTGTATGAAATATTTTTGACCTTGCACCACATTGACCGGGATGTGCACACTGCGTTGAGACCAGCAGTTATAACTTATGATCATGAGTCACGCGAGCCACAAGTTACGGTTCCCGCCTTGAGCTCGAAACATGTTGTGGGCAAGTCCTACTCTATGCATCGGGTTCATCGCAGTCGTTTCTTGTGGACAAGTCCTACTCGATACGCTTGCCCACGAAGCACTCACAATTCCTTCCGCAATCTTTCTTGCGGGCAAGACCTGCTTGATGGACTTGACGTGAAACCAGCAAGCCTGGCTCAGACAGTTCTGCAGTGAAGACATTCTCGAGAGCTCTTTCCTTCGTGGTCAAATGACGGTCCATTCTGGTCCCATTTTTGACGTGCCTCATTTTTTTTATTCTCAGACCTCGAGTCACTGTTGCACAAGGTCACTGGTGACGTCGAGCTCGCCGCCACCAGATTCCGCGAGGGTATGCATGTTTTTCTGCTGTCCGAGTAGTGCGCTGACGTTGCGCAGGCCATGCCGAGCAGTGGGGTGCAGTAATGTGCAAAAAAAGACAAGAAGGGCACCTATGTCTCAAAGGACTCGTTTTCACGAGACCGCTCCTCACGCGCGTGGCGGCACCAGCTCCCATTCCCACCAACGGCCACTCTGTCGCCGTCCCCGCTCTCCGACACCACCCCCCTGCCACGGACAAGGCCCCCGACTCTGCCAACACATGGGCCACCGAGTCAAGTTGTCTGATCCTCCAGCCATCACCTCCAATGGCGCATACACCCACTCCATCCCACTCTCTCAACCTGGGGCAGTACCACCACCGCTTGCGCCTTGCCGTGCCACAGACAAAATTCATCAAGACCCCGGCTACGTCCAAAATGTCTTGGGCTCAGGTTGCGCGGTGCGTTTTTTGTATGTGAAAAACCACCTTCTGTGTAATGACTCGACATTTTATCCTCAGTTTTCCAGATAGTATGCAATTACTGTAAACGGCTACCGATCAGGCTTCCGCCAGCGACTGTCATTCAAGGATTTGCATGTCGTTGCGGCCTGGACGAGCCGCCAGCGTGATCGGGCATCCGTCAATTGATTCCCTATCAACCTTCCCAATAAGTCGTGTTGGATGAGCATCCCAAAAAAGGCGAACCCGGCAAGCCACAACTGCACAACTCTTGACGACATCCTCGTATCCACCGGGCCGCGATCCGGAATGCGACACTACAAAAGTCGACTTTTTGGGTGCCTAACACCTTTCCTCTTCCTCCTACCAGCATCAGCGACCCATGGCGTGCACCCGAAAGCCCAAATGGTAGGCAACGGTGGCTGTTCCATATTGGGCTGATCGCGTGGAAGTATACCTTCGCTACGCACTTTTCAAAACGCGCTCAACGCCTCGCCGACCACGACCGACAGCGTCGGTGGTGGGTATGCTTTTTTCGTGAACAACGTTCTCAAATTTGGCAAATTGAACAAACCCTGGGCATGGAAGGGTCAATGGAGGAGGCAATGTTGCAGAGAGCAGCAGACTTGGCTTGACTTCCACTGGGAGGTCCCCTACGTGAAAAAATTTGGTGAGCTTTTCTTGTGCATATGTTCGCTGCGGCCGGACTCAGGGGAACAGAGCAAATCATTCATATCGAGTTGAAGCACCTAGGCGCATGGTTGGGCTGTGTTCACTGCTGCTTCTGTGGCCACAATCATCAGGAAAAATTTAACCTTCACAAGTGCGGTGGGAAAGCAGGTTTGGTGTGAATTATCGAGGCTCGTCTGAACGCTTTGGGATGGATCTGTCGGAGGTAAGTTCGAAAAAATCCACTTGAATTCGCACTAATTAAATCTCAGGGTTTATTTCTGATGTATTAATGTAACAGTGCACCGGTGTCTTGTCATTGACTCATTTCCACACAATGCATGACAGTAAGTGAGAGGGTGCCTGCCACCGCAGAGTAATGCTAATGGCACATCAGCCCGGGTTTCGTCGACGAACACACCCATGTGCTGGACACCCGTATAAGCTAAGTCTACCAAACACTGTTGTCCTTCCGTCATTGACGGTCATATCATACCAGCTGTCATAAAGTGTTTCCGCAGCGCATATATAGGCTGACCCTGCCGTCGCATTCCGGATCCCAGATCCCAGATGTCGGGGTTAGACCACACTAGGTTTCAGGTTAGGTCCCTTGTTGATATTGTCCTGCTGTTCTTGACTCTACGATTCATCAGGTACAGTTCACATGTAAATTGAAGAATGAAATATATTACTACAATTCCGCAAGCGGCAGGCCAAGAAATAATATACAGGGTGTACGTAACTTGATCTGGCTGGCTATCATATATGCAAGACGAATAGATCTCCAAGAAGTGTGTTCGGCCAGTTGTGGCAACTTCATAGCCGCTGATGGAGGCCCATCCTGATGTCCTTGTCGGCTATGTGGTCGGCTTCCATAGTCCAGTGAGAATTGTCAGTCATCTCCTCATCAACGTCCTGCTTGAGGGCGGGCTGCAGAAGCACCCCCCCAGATTCCGTCTTTTGCCCGACCAAGTGCCCGACCCCGTGCAGCACATCGTGGAATAAGGGTCTGTGACGGGAACTTGTGCACGATGATGAGGCATGGAACCTTCTGCTTCATCAGGGGTGAGACTGCTTGCTCGCCCATTCCGTTGACCCAGAGACCGATACGGTCATCGTTCGCTATGGGCAGCGTCGCCTCGCACAGGTCAAAGATGCTGGACACCATCCCCAAGTGCCAAGAGCGGATCTTCCTGCGAATTGGACACCGGGTTGTAGAGGATGCAATGTCGCGCTACAGACTCCACCAGCTCCTTCTCGAATAAGTCGATCGACCTTTCCCCATGCTGGAATAGGCGAGGCGGCGTTGCTACAGGAGGTACTCCCGTGCAGCGTGCCAGACCCACGCAAGTCGACAATGACATACAAGTCCATGGCCAACTACGGTGAACTACATACGTAGGTTGTGTCCCAATGCAATACCAAGCCCCACCCCGTCACACATGCGTTAGAAATGTTTATTGAATGTGTATAAACTGAGGGGGGGTTAATTCAAATAACTATGAATAGAAAACCAAAAACCGGGCCATCAGTAGTAGGGTCGATATGCGGAGCAGTGCGAATGAGTGTACTAGGAGCAGGGAAGATACTTTTGTTTTGCCGCCGCACCCGAGCCTGAGCCCGAGCCCTCCAGTGCTGGGTGGAGTGCCCGAGCTGAAGAGAGGTGCGAGTGGCGAAGGGGTATCGACAACCTACTTAGAACTAATCAGCTTGAGGAAGTTACGCATTATGACACAGTGCACATACCAGCCACGTCGTCAGCACGGTGGTTCGAGCGAGGCAAGGCGGACAACCTCGGAGGAGTGGCCGTGATCACGAGTCTAGCTGTTGACACGAGAATGAGAAAATGAAGTGCAGGGAAGAGTGAGGCGTACCTGGTGGTCGTTGGCAACCTACTGGATGCTGCGCGCTTGGATGAAATGGGCCAATACAAGACAGAAATACGCAGGGAGGAGATAGGGACGAGCAGGGAACAAGGAGAGAGGAACGGGGAATGAGCGGGGGGAGCGAGCGAGCGAGCGAGGTGAACACGGCATAAATAATGATTTTGGAGTGAAGTATGGGGTGATAGTGGTGTGGTAGATAAGAAAGAGATCCGACGCGCCCTAGGGTGGGCGGTCTGAATGCGCACCTGGGAAGGGACAGTGCAGCATGCCTGGAAGAGGGTGCACTAACAAAACCAAAACGCGGGTCTGAAATGACCTGCCAAAACACTAGTCTGGAATGACCGGCGTCGACCTCAGGTCTGGGAGGACCTGGGTAAAGAAAAATAAAGGGAATAAATTGGATGGGGAGGGGAGGGAGGGATGGATGGGAGGGTCGAGAAGTAAGAAGTGATGTGGCACTGCACTTGTTTTCCAAGGCTTTACTCGACATCAACTCCCATGCACGGACACACCAAACTGTTAAACTGGTATTTAAGAAACCTACGGCTCCCAAGATACCCCCGTTGTCTCCCAGGAGAAGGTTCCCCTGCATGCCCTGTCGCCCCTCGGCGGCTCGCACTTCTTCCAAGCTACTAGCTCGTCCACTGCGAGCCTCAAAAGCACTTCTTCCAAGCTGTCCACTACTTCTCCCCGGGTAGCGCTTCTTCCCGAGCAAAAGTCTCAGTCAGTGTCCACCAGCTGGCCTCTTGAGCAGCGATTTCCAATGGTAGGAAGAATGTGCTTAGAGAACGGTGACGAGCGAGCTCACCACTTCCGCCAACTTATGCAGCCTGCAGTATTCCCACTGGATGGCGCATTGCGGAGGTCTCGCTCCAGTTGTCCCGGCGCCGGTCAGAAGCAAAGGCCGTCTTCTCTGCTTCTATCCCTGCCTCATCCTCTTCAGACTCGTCTTCGACATGCTCCAGGGTATCCGCTGCTTTAGCCGATCTGGGAAGGAAATGCATCTGCAGCGCAGTGATAAGCCAGTAAATGGGCCATGGTTAGATACACGTCATTTTGCATGTTTCTGATCAGACTTATTACTGGAACTGTTGTTTCTATATAACAGTACTGGTTCCTGGTAGCTGTTGGGCGAACCACAGAGAAACGGGTGGATGCTCTAAGGCATTAGAACATCCATTGGCAAGTCTCACCCTGAAAACTGTAGGGGAATGTGCAGCCAATTAACAAGTCAAGGAACTTTGTTTGACTTGTTTCCAACATCCACTTAAACAACGGAAACGGGTCAAGGGAATGGGAGTTGGGCAATGTATTGTGTTGTTTTGAGACGTCTAGAGGTCATGTTAGGTCACGAGTGGGAGTCGGGTACTGGGGTAGCCGGTTTCTGTCAAATGCAGATACACCGAAACAGGTTATCGGCTATTTGAAGGTCCGGATCACAACTCCAGAAACGTTCACAGGCTCTTTTCCAAGAACCCTTTTTGGGAAGTTCCTCAGAAATGGGTATCTCCTGAAAGCTACAAAGGAGTACTATCAAGTTCTGCATTGGAAACAGAGGGGAGAGTTGAGCAGAAGGCAGAAACATGTCAAGCAAGTGCAGTACTGATCTATCAGTGATCTGCGCACCCTCTGAGTAATCCAGGGGTGTTGCTGACTGGTTTCTGCTATGTAATTCTCAAGGGAACATGGTGTGCTCGCTCTTGGGAACAAATGGGACACGATTCTCGGAAGAACAACCGACGGAAACACGGTTAAAGAGACGGATAAACGGACAATTGACTCACTGGGATTATGTTTTGGGTTTGTAAGTGTGGTCTTGGCATCTGTATAAGTATCTGGAGGTGTCTCGACGATGGACACAGCATCCCCCCACTGCTAGCAACCGTTTCTGTCTATGCTTGGGCACAATCTGACCAGTATCCACCTGCCAGGGTGTGATCTGGACAGTATTGTTGTTCCAATGCAGTAAGCTTGTGCCTTGGTATGGATCTGTGACCCTCAATCGAGCACACTCTTATAGAGTAGCATTGTATTGAGATCTTCTTTGTTTCTGAATCATATATCGTTCTGGAAACGCACTTGGGCCTTTGGCCTGGAATTGTTAGACTCTGTTGACTGTGTTGGATTCGGTTGGACTCTCTTGGATTCGGTTAAAGGGACTGGGAAACTTTGAGTCTATCCGACTAAATATACTTTGAGTCTACTTGACTATAAACTTGTTTTGCTTTGAGTCTACTTGACTATAAAGTTGTGTGGAAGCGGGCTCAGAAAGTACCAGTTTGGGAAAGCTCTGGAAACACATCTGAGTGCGGGGTCTGGAAAGTACCTTCAGGGAAAGCTCTGGAAACGTATCTGGTGCGGGGTCTGGAAAGTACCTTCGGGGAAAGCTCTGGAAACGTATCTGTATGCGGGGTCTAGAAAGTACCTTCAAGGGAAAGCTCTGGAAACGTAGCTGAGTGTGGGGTCTGGAAAGTACCTTCAGGGAAAGCTCTGGAAACACAATTGCCTGTTGAGAAACGTGCAATCACCTGAGTCCACTGGACTATAAACTAGCTAGTTGGGCCTTCATAATGTCCTCTACATATCTGCTGAGAAGCCTTGTATCTAAACCTTGCCTGGAAACTCTGTTTCCATGTGTCTTGAAACATGTATTACTCGCACTTTGCTCCAATCTCAGTTTCTGAGATCTGAAACCTCCTCCTACAACCTTTACAAGGCCCTGTACTAGGGGCTGTAACTCATCGGGATCTTGGAAACGTGTATCTAAGATCGCTTGGATGGTTCATCGGCTGTTTCTGGCAGTCATAGCACTGTTTCTACACCGTGTAACTAACAAGTGGTTGATTAGTTCATGTTTCTAACGTAGGTCCTGAGCACACAAATCAGCGGCGCCAGTGGGAGGCGTGCTACCTAGGATCGTATTTACTATATTCTCCAGGAGGTAGGAGGCGATGAAGCTAGCGCAATTGTGCTTGGCGTAAGGCGAGTGTGTCCGGACACTTCATGATACCAGGCCACGGGCTGCCAGATTCTCGAGTTCGGTGGAAGCAGGGTCCACCAACTTCGGGCACGCCCTGTGAACTTCGTAGGCGCCATCTGCACGACGTGGACGAAGATTAACGGGCTAAGGAGGGCCAGGGAGAACATATTAATGACATAGTCGATGATGGTCTCGTCCTTGCCGTCGTAGACTGGAACAATAGAGACATTGAGCTTGGGATTAAGCTGCCATCATAGGGCATCCGGAACGTCTGCAGATTGCCCCGTCGCTGCTGGAGAGCTAGACCCACCCCCTCCTCCTCCGCCTCCTGCACCTCCGCCTCCACCGTTTCCTCCGCCACTGCTGGCACGCTGCGCTCTAGCAAGTACAGGAACCCGTACCTGGTCAAGCACGAACCAGCTGCTGCAAGCGCTTGAGTCCACTAATTGGGCTTGAGTGTCCATGACTTGCTGCAGCGCGACCACGGCATGCGCAACCCTCGAAAGAATTCGGAGATTGAGGCAGTAAGAAGCGCTGCTGCGTTTCGGGGCCCACAGAAGGCACCAAACCCGCAGCTGCTGCATCATACGACAGAACCTCCACTAGTGCTCCCAAGTGCTTGAAGTCGAGGCTACGATGCAGACTGTCATAGTGGAGTAACACATCGTGCAGAATTAAAGACGCCGTAGGGTCAAATCCCAGCAACTCGCCCCCGATTGCCCCATACTCCAACAGTGGATCTTCCTGCGTATTGGACGACAGGTTTTGGAGGATGCAATGTTGCGCCACGGACTCCACCAGCTCCTCCTTGAATAAGTCGATCGACCTTCCCCCATGCTGGAATAGGCGAGGCAGCGCTGCTACGCAAGGTACTCCCGTGCGGTGCACCAGACCCACAGAAATGCTTTCCCCCGAGCTCGGCTCCAGATCCGAGACCTCGGTGGGGGTATCCGATATGGGAATGGGGTGCTCCCTAGTGAGGCTGGCGAGGGCCTATCGCCTCCCCAGTGTCCCTCATCTGCAGCCACATCTGACCTAGAGCATGGATGATGGCCAGCAGTCTCGCCCCGCTCTGGTGAAGCACATCACACGCCCGAGCCTCGAACGCTACGGCGCTGAGCTTCTATGATGACAACATTGGTGACTACTGAAGCGGGGACCAAGTCAGCGAGGTCCATGCCTTCGTATGAGTCGTCCGAGTCGGAGTCGGCCTCTTTCTCCTTCCCTTCACCCTTCCCGCTACTAGCTCCTTCCGCAGACGGGCTGCACCTGGACGCCCAAGGCAGCCTCGTGGGTAGAGGAGTCTCTGCTCGTCTACCTTTATCACCCGCCGCCAGAGCTACAGTGCGGTACATCCAGTGGGACGCTCGCTGAGGCCGAGCAATTTCTCCTTCCATAGTGAAGAAAGGGAGCCGTGGTACTGGGGCTCCGAAAACCTCGTCATCCAGAATTCCTTCTTTAACAAGATCTGAAAATGCGTAGAAGGCGCAATAACCTCAGTCTCCCACTATGTGGGATCAAAGACTATATATTAAATACCTGAAAATGCGCAGAAGGCGCAATAACTACAAAATGAGTAAATAGAAGTAATATAAATAAGTATTGAACTCACCCTCAGTCTCCCGCTATGTGGGATCAAAGACTGAGGATGAAGAACAAGCATGTGTCCTTATATCTAACTACAATTGTACCAAGTGACAATGAATTGACATCAGAACGATTGGTATCAAGGGCCGGAGGCCCGGGGCATGCCGTAGATTACTATCAACTTGTGAGGACAGAGTGGTCCTTACTCCAGGTAATCAAGCACGAATCTGAGGCTAAGCCGCTCATCCTTAGAGTTGTGGAATAGACCCTCCTCGCGACGGTCAAAGTCTTAAAAGGAGCAACTAGAGGACAGATATCTGTACGCTCAAAGTGTCGCTACTTAATCCCTGGCGGTATATACCACACAGAGAGACTGAGTCCGAGCAGAAGGGGAGGATGAGTTTTATTGTGTCCTGAGGGTGCGAGGTCGTTACTGAGGTTGTGTGGGTCGTGTAGCGCTCGCCTGTGCCTCTATCAGTACCGAGAATCGGGCTAGGAAGGCGGTAGGCGAGTTGGGAGTTGTCAAGTTAAAAGTGTTACATTTGTCACAGTCACTACGAGACATAAGCGGAATACAGTCATAATATGTAAGAATCATTTGTATCGAAACTATTCGTAAAAGGTAAGAAATATAAGCCGGCGGGCTACCGCTCCTTGCAGATCCTTACAGAGCCCCCCTAGTTTCGGTACACATGAGGGTCGAACCGCTCGGGGAGGATGATCTTGGAGACGGCCACGTGCTGCCAATTCACTGGGAACAAGTTATCTAGGATCCACCATCTGTTACGACCATGCACTTTCCGATCCATTCTGGTTTCTTTACGGCCGTTTACGGCCTTTCCGGCTACGGCCGTCTTTATGGTCGTTACGGCCAAACCAACTTTCCGTTGCTCCGGCTTGTTCCGTTGATGCACAACCTTTGGGGTTTTCGCAATGAAGGTCTTCTGAGTGTTCCCCAAATCAAACATATGACCTATGCAACTATGCTTCTCTCTTATTGTTCTTATTGTCTTTCTCTGTACTTATTGTCTTTTACATACTTCTTTCCGCATTAGACTTATCTCCGTATTTAGTATAAATACGTATTATGTTCTACTGTATCTTTAGTTGAAAATTAACGTGCTTTGCCTCCGCATTGCTCCGTGGTCTGACTTCTGCTTTCTTCGTCGTCAAGCCAAGTTAGTTGGTGTACCCGATCTCCTACGTGGTATCACTTACGGCCCTATCCGTCTTTCCGGCCTTCCGTCCTTCCGGCCTTTTCCGACACGGATATAACACCATCCTTCCTCGAAGTCCGCTTTGGAAGGCACGACTGAGGGAGCATATTGACCTTTAGCCCCTCCGTGCAGGTACACTTTCCATTCCGTCTTCGACTTCCAGTCGTACTAGGATCCGGTTGCTCAAGTACTCGAGCAGCGTGTTACACTCCACTCAATAAGTAGCCTCAGATGTGCGAGCTGTGCTGCTCGAGGAAAGCTTGTGAAGGCCATAGTGACCGCTCCTGATCGGAATTTTTTCCCTTTCACATGACTGAGTAGGATAGCGACCTCCACGTCTGAGACTTGGTCGCTGATACAGAGAGTCAACTGGCTGTCGACGGTCAGGCGCGCGGTCTTGCCTTTGCCGAATTCGGATACCTGCTTGCTGGGACCACACACGAAACGGTAGGCCAGGTCTGGGGCGAACAACTCAGCTACGAATTTGCAGATACCCGCCCTTGGCGATGAAGGCGATCGCATTCGGCTTCTGCAAGAGCTGATAGATCAAGCCCAAGTATGTCCCGAATTGTGCTGCGTCACTATTCCCCCGCCCAAGTCATGACCTGGTCGACGTAACCCATATTGTACATGGCAGAGTATTCATCGCGAGCGTAGAGAGCTGATGGTTTCGGAAATTTCCCACGTCCTGAAGCTTTGTGTAGAGTTCGAAAAGGCATCCCGAAACGCATGGCGTATTCCAGGACAGTCTTCATGTTGTCAAGCTCGGAGGGGAATAGCGTGCACAACGTCTTGAGTCGCGCCATCGTATGCGGGTCATCAATTGCGAGATAGGCCCCATCCAGCCAGTCGGAGTTCCAGGATAGTGGGTTGTACGCCGGCTTCTTAGGATCGTACTCCACGACAGACGGGGCCCAGGCTTCGAGCGCGTTGATGGCTTCCTTCACAGTCTGGTACTTGGCCGACCAGGAGCCGACCGGGTCGAAAGGGGCGTCAAAGGGGTAATCTTGTTTCGCCTTGAACTCTAAGCCACCCATTCTCTCTCGTCCTTCGTCGCTGGCACTGTCGCTGTTACTGCCTGCGGCGCTCCTGAACTCTTCCTCAAACCAAGCATTTTTGTCTTCCAACCTTCCAGCTCCTTGACGCGGTCGGAACTCAGGGATCTAACCTGGCGCCGCTTGCCCTTCTCCTCGCGCCTAACCGGACTGAGCGAACACGATGATCGGCGCCTCAAGCCGGCGACAGACCGAGCCCAGTTACCTCTGATGTCGAGGTCAGCTCGGCTGATCTGGCTGGCCACGGATGAAGCTCAGGGAGAGCGCCTAGGCACTGGAGCACTCTTTTCTCCCATAGAAGGACCCCGAGCTTAGGACATCCTGCCATGCCTCGAACGATCCAAGCTCCTACCCCCGGCAACTGGTACTCGTGCCTCCCGGCAGACTCAGTGCCGGTCCCCCATTAAATGAGTTGAATGGACGATCCCACCACGGCACGTAGAGATTCTTGACCTGCTCGCACACCACCGTATTGGATTCGTAGTGGTGAGCCTGCTCCGGCACCAATTCTCCAACTTCTTTGTACGCGAAGTCCGAAAGCACAAAGCAGTGCTCCAGCGGTTTACGTCCGTAGGCAGGTTCGTCCTGGTGTAGAGGATTGTTGTGGAAGAACGTGCATACGGTCTCTCTTTCCCCTTCCCGGATGAGGGCTTTGAACCGTTCTGCGTATACACGGATCGTGGACCAATTGACGAGGGGTCGAGTACCATACAGGTGTCTATTGACTATCCCATACTTCATCGACGGCAAGAATCGATTCTCCACGACTCCCATCTTCCCAGCCCGGAGGTTCTGGCCGATCCAATCTGAGCTCTCAAGGTTGTGTTTCCAAAGCCCGTGGCTCGGAAGGTCCTCCACTGAGATGTCGTAGCTTTTGGTTGCTTCACGGAGGCGGGCCACTTCCTCGTAGTATTCCAGACTGAAGCGGAGGAAGTGTTTGTTCTTCGCCTCTTCCTCAGTCCATGCATAGTGGAAGGCTACTCTGTTATTGGCCCAGTGGGGGAAGTTAATTTCGTGCTGGTCTCTGGTAAGGTTAAATACAGCTCCAGTATTTGGGCGATCTTCGAGGCGAGGTATTGTTGATCTCCAGCGGATAACTTAGTATCTTTCAGCTGAACGATGGACAGCATCCACGAGAGGAAGCCCAGGAAACTCAGGAGGCCGCATTTAGCTTTCCTCGCCGCCTCCTGGGCTTCCTCCTCGTTGGAGAATATGACTTCCAGTACCCTTGTGTCAATTGGGGCCGGGACGTCGCCGGTGACATTCAGAGGGGGGCCGTGACAATAGAACTCACTGGTCTCCACCAGAGTGCGACTGATAGCTTCCAGGCGATCACTAAGGTATGACGCCTCCTGCACCCATTCTGAGTCTAGGTGGCAGCCAGCCAGGTGTTCCACTGGGCTGATCTGGTGGTCCAAATCATAGGCATCATAGAAGTTGTCTACTGTCTGGACAGGGCCGCGGCGGAAACAGATCTCCAGTAGATCGAGGGCCGGATCAGTCTCGTACGGAGAGCTGTGCGGTTCCCCAGTAGGTATCCACCCGAGCCAATGCTGCTTGCAGTGATACCAGACCACGCGTGTGGTGAAATCCAAGTCCTGTAGCACCGTTTTGGGTGTAGAAGGGTCCAGCAGGTGGAGACCATCGGTGGGGTACTGCGCAATCTTTGGAGCTACCGAGTTGGGCGAAGCAAGCACTGAACAGAGGTGGAAGGAGTCCTTCTTGGACCAGATCGGGGTGAGCAGGCTCCCGAGGTTGTCTTGCAAGTAGATAGGATCCATTTGTAGATAAAGCAGGTATATTAAGTCCTGTAGGAGCGGATATCCATCTAGTACAGGTACTTAGTTCAACAGTGTCGCACAACCGAATATTCGTGTCGGCTAAGCTGTAGACTATTCGACGAGGGATGAGAAGAGCGGAGACAGTGGAGAGGGATAGAGAGAGAGAGAAAGAGAGAGAGAGAGATAGAGAGGAAGAGGAAGAACCGCTTATCTGGAAATCGAATCATGCGCTGGCACGTGCGTGGACTCGTCTAAGGTGTTCCGATGAAGCGGGGTGAGATGAAATAGATCTGCGGGGGCACAATTGCTCCCAGATATATGCCGATACAATTACATAGCCGGTTTTCGGGCTGGCTGCCCGTTCATGGCTCAAGCCCGTTTATCTCCTAGCCTTCTATACGCGCTCAAAGGCACGTACCATCTCCGGAGCGTTCTGCAGGTCCTTCTTGGTCTGCCAAGAGTCGTACTGAGGTCCGTAGTCCTTCCAGCGGACGAGCCACATGTTCTGTCGACGTGACTTGTAGCGCTTACCGACCACCTTCTCTACCTCGTACTCTTCTGTTGCTGGGTTCTTGTCATGGGTGTCTGGCAATCGTAGTCTAGAGCCTTCTCCGTCATCTAACGGCTCCTTGTACGGTTTCAAGTGGTCGTGGTTGAACACGGGGAATCCAGGGTATTGGTCGTCAAGACGCAGTCTATAAGTCTTGGGATTTATCTTCTGCAAGACTTTGAAGGGGCCTATCCATCGCTGCACCAATTTAGCACCTTCGCCTTTGACTCCAACTACTCGAGCGAGTGCGGGTTTATGAGGACTTTGGATCCGACTCTGAACTCTGGGACCTCCTTCCTTCCTTTATTGAAGTACTTCACCTGCTTGTCTTGCGCTCGCGCGATCGCTAGCCTGGCATTTTCTCGATGCACTCGAAGGTTCTCTAGATAAGTGCTAGCTTCCTTACGCATACCGGGAACCCCCGCTTTGGACCATTCCTTAGGGAGGATGTAGTCCAACAGAGCCTTCGGCTCAAATCCGTACAAGAGAAGGAAAGGTGTGGTTCCGATGGAAGCGTGCGTGTTGGAGTTGTACGAAAATTCTAGCAGTTTTAGCCTCTTTGCCCAGTCAGACTGGTCTTTCGATACGTAAGCTCGTAACAATGTTTCAAGCTGGCGATTAACGTTTTCTGTCTGCCCGTCGTGCTGAGGGTGATGAGAGGACGACAGGGACATTTTCGTCTTTATGGCGGCTGAGACGGCGGTCCAGAAATCGGAGGTCCAACGCGGATCTCTGTCTGCTATGATGTTTGTCGGGAAAGACCGAACCGGGAGACGATGTGTTTGACAACAACTCGGCGAAGCCTTGGGCAGTGAGAACGGATGTTGTGGGTATGAATGATGTGTGTTTGGTAAGTCTATCAACTACCACAAAAATGGCGTTGAACTCCCCCGACCAGGGCAGGTTGACGATCAAGTCGAGGGAGATTGACTCGTACAGGTGGTGTGGAATCGGGTTAGGTATGAGGAAGCCGTATCGCGTAAAATTCCTTGTCTTGATCTTTTGACATACCTTGCAGGAGTCGCAAAAAATCCTCCACATCCTTCTTCATGCGGCGCCAGTAAAACTTAGAGGAGAGCTTGGTCCATAGTCGATCCGGACTGATGTGGGCCGATCCCAGTGGAGACTCGTACACTTCTTCTTTGACAAAGTTCTTTTTAGCTATCGGGACGCAAAGGCAGTTGGTAGTCTGCATCCCGGAAGAACAGGAGGCCTTCGTTGTTCCTGAAGAAGCATTACCCTGGGCTCCACAAGCCTTCCGCTACCTGCGGGTCCGCCCAGATCTTTCCGAATTCGGCGTCATCTCTGTAGGAGTTTCCCCAATCGGTGCGAAATCCTTCCTCCATTGATAGGTGAATGTTCAGCGGGGGTTCACGGTGCCCCAGTATTCTGCGGTAGGCTCTAAGGTGTCCAGCTTGCTTCCTGATTTCTCAGGCTCTTCCGATAGAGTACTTCCTGTTGAGACTGCAGGAGGTGCATCCGTGGGTTCCCGCGTGCTTTGGGCTTGGATGTCATGCCCTTTTGTGGCCAAAACACCGTCCTTGATGGAGCCTGCTTCCCCCCCAGCGCCCGTGGTCAGTTCAGCGGTTGGCGCTATGCTCTCTGCTTTTGCTCTGGAGTCGCTTCTTCTCGTCGTCACAAACACAGATTTCTTTTGCTCCAGGCCGTCCTCAAGAGTGAAAGCCGAAAACGTGGCTCGCACAGCGGGTTCCCGATCACGCCAACTTTCTTGTGCTTCCGCTAGGTTGTCCATCATCGAAATCGACTTGTCTTCCTCCCTCCTCGGCGAGACGTGCAGTGGCGGTGCTCGGGGGAGACGTGAAAGCGGGTCGACGTTGGAGTGAATTCACCCAGGTCTGTGAATAATCTCCAACCCTGGAGCATAGGCTGAAAAGATAGCCCCCCATGCAGCTAGATGACGATTTGAATTTTTTACATGCAGGCCCATTGCAGTGCAGAGTGGTCCGTTACCAGCAGCACTCGTTCTCCTTCAATGAACGGCTGAAATTTTACCAAGCCCTCCTTGGCTGCCAGAGCTTCCCTCTCTGTGGTCGAGTAAAATAGTTTCTGCACCCTTGAATGACCGAGACCAGTAATCCTATCACCCTCTATATATACCGTCGTTTTATCCAATGATGGGCCCCATTCTGTCGCTCTTTTCAAGTCGTCGGTCTTTATAGAGAGTTTCGTGGTGAGGTTTGGGGGAGGAAGGCCAGCGTCGAAGGCCTTCTTAAGCTTCTCGTATGACCTCGTGCCTTTCAGGTCGCCCGCCAAAATGGGCTGGATCTGCTGTAGAGCCACGCCAGCAGCCTCGTCGGAAGCGTCGGAATACAGCCGATAGGGTAATCCTTCAATCGGGTGCCCTAAAAGCGGGGCGTTCTGCAAGGCGACCTTCGCAGCGCGAAACACGTATTCTTGGTCAGCCCCCCATTCCCACTTTGCTCCTTTCCTCAGTAGCTGAAAAAGCGGAGCACAGATGTTGGCATAGAAAGGGATGAACCCGGAGAAGTACACGACCATTCCCAAGAACCTTTGCAGTTGAGCTAGTTTCCTGGGGCACTCCAATTCCAGAATAGCCTTGACCTTCTCGAGGTGAGTTGACAACCCGAGCCTTGAAACCTTGTGTCCGAGTAGTAATATCGACAAATAGAAGAGGTGACACTTGGTTGGTGACAGAGTTACTCCTGAGGCCTCGATCGCGCCTAGGACTTTGTCCAGATGGTCGATATGTTCCTCATAGGATCGTGAATAGACGACTATGTCATCTATGTACACGAGGCAGAAGATCCAGAGGTATGGGGCCAGGACCCCTTGTATGATTCTTTGAAAGATTCATGGTCCATTTCTCAGCCCGAAAGGCATGCGTCTAAACTGAGCAAGGCCCCGATGCGTCTGGAAGGCCGTTTTCTCGATGTCCTCAGGAGCAATTTCCAGTTGGTTGAAGCCAGACAAGGCGTCCAGTGATGAGAGTACTTGTGACCCAGAGAGGGACTGCAGGATTTCTGATTGGTGAGGGATTGGGAATTTGTCCCCGATCGTCACCGTGTTCAGCTTGCGATAGTCAACACAGAAACGCGGTTTCCCGTTCCGATATGCTATCACTACCGGGGCGCTCCAGGGGTTTATTGATGGCTCTATGACGCCTTGTTCGAACCACTTGTCCAACTGCTCTTCGATCACTCGCTTTTTCTGTGGCGAGCTGGAATACATCGGCACCGCTATCGGGTTGACGCCCTCCTTCAATCGGATAGGAGCCTTAGCGTCCAGTTTTCCCAGATGCCCGTCGAATCCGAACGCTTTCACTCGGCACTTCAACATGCTCACGCCTTATCCTTCAATTCCTCCGGTAGCGATCCTACGTCGAGAAGATCTTCCATTCTCTCCGAGGGGTAGATTGTGTTGTCGGGCATGGCTGCAGTCTTCGGGCCATAATCCTCAGCTTCCTCTTTGACTGCAGATTGACGTTGGGTGTCTTCCTCGAGTGGTAGATTTCCACTTGCGTCCGAAACCCTACCTTCTTCATCTTGCACGTGAACTTTAGCTCTAGTGTTCTCTTCACTCGGGGGTACGCCGTTCCCGAAATCTGTTCTAACCCGGGCACTTTTCTCCACATCCTGCTCCCTGTGCTTCCTTGGCGGCTCTCCTGCGATTCCCACTTTCGCGTTCACCACCCTGGTCAGAAGCGCTGCCTGTGTGCGCAAGAGTTCCAATTCAGCTTCGGTTTCGGGGGAGTCGAAGTATTCCTGAGGTTTCTCTCAGCGTACCCAAGATTTCTCCTTTACGAATCATCCGAGGCCACGAGCTCATGTTGCTAACCGGCACAATCGGCTTCCTCAAAGACATCAAGGTGTTCGGGACAGTGAAGAAAGAGTCCTCCGAATTAGCCAACAGGTTCCTCTCCACTAGCCATTCCCTATCTTCGCTGAAATTCCCATCCACCGTGATCATCTTGCACTCGTGGGCTCGAACGCGATAATCCTGCGAGGCGTGCACAAGTTTGGCTTCCAACCCTGTTCTCAAGGCTCTACACCGATGCCTTGCCTTTGCTCTCCGATGTTCTTTAGCCTTCGTCACTGAGCGAGCGTGCGTGGTCAAACCTGCGGCTAGGTGATGAACTTTGGCCCGACCAGCATAAGCCTCTACGCCAGTAGCCTCCACCTCGTATCGTAAGTTCTTCCAAACGATCTTCGAACCAGTTTCCACGTTCCTTGATACTCCCAGTTCGTAGTTGACCTGAAAATCTTCCCCCAGCAGGATTGGAACTGTCATTCCTCGCACCACGTATGCCTCCGCTTCCAACATCAATGGCTCTCTGGAAGTCGTTCTCATAAGGATTCGTAGCTTCGTGTACCCTCTGATATTGGTTCCCTTGTCCGCTAACTGTGCCAGGCTCATGCGGTGTCCTTGCCTAATAGGTGGCGTGATCAACGCAGCGTGAGTCTCCTCTGATATAAGGGTGATGTCAGCACAAGAATCCAATCTCAGATTGACTAGAGCATCGTCTAAAGAGCCAATCCAGCCCTTCACCGACAATACCGACACTCCGAGTGCTGAGTCGCCCAGCTTAGGATTACGGCGCGGATATATGATTATCGGCTCTGCTTCCGTCGGGGGAGGAGGCATCGGCGTTTGACTAACCGTGTCCGCTTCCTTATGAAACTTATCTTCCATCATCACGTCCAACGCCTCCTCATCCGGCAAATCTTCTTCTACTGGGTCGATGTCCTCTATGATGCCATATCTCGCCTTGGGCATACACGCTTCCATGGCCCAGTATTCGTCCTCAATCTCTTCCACCTGCACGCTCATCGCATTCCTCAGACGCTTTCTCGCAGCTCCTTCACCTTCCTCCATTATACGGGTGTCCTGTACGATATTTCCGTTGCCGTGTTCCTGATTCAAAGATGGGGGCTTAAGCTCCCTTTCGGACGAGAGTATACTCGCTACGAAGGTAGGAGCGGCCGAACTCAAAAAGAATCCACTGACATACAGCCATCCATCAAGACTAGGTACGCGCTGTGGTACAGCAAATCCGCTTCATCGCTGGCTGAGCTCGAACTCACTAGAAGAACACCGCGCCTTTGCTTCTCCAGGTAGACGTTCCAGTCGAGACATTCCTTATCCCAGTGCTTAGAACTCCCACAGACGTTGCATGGAGAAGGAGGATCTCGACCCATCTTAGTCGTAACGTGATCGTTCTTCTTGAAGGGGTATCCTCCTTTCGGCGGTGGCCTCTGCCGTCTGGCGAGAGTCTGATAGACACTCTTCATTCTGGGTTCATCCTCGAGGAGCTCCAAGTGCGGTGTCGCTTCAGCATCGCAATCGATCTCCATCTCAGCTTCTTCGGGTTCTAGCACCTCAGCATCAGTTTCCGTGAAGTTTACGCGACGTTCCCGTCACATGTAAGGTGAAGATTGCTGAGGACTCTGCGAGAAGCTCAACCACCTGAGAGTGAAAGAGAGATTCCTGTAGTGAGTACGTCTACTTGTCGCCTAGCTACAAACGTCGACCAACTCCTCTTTGTGCTCGTTCACACGATCGTATAGGTCTTCGACCGAACGAATGTTCTTCACTATGAAGATGGAACTCCACGCGATTGGGGCAGTACGCATGATTTGCTGCACCTCATCTGGTCCTCCGTTGTCAGTGACCGTGAGGAGGCACGTGTATCGCACTCTCCTTCCAAGGAAAGTTTGAGGGGATTCCTTTTCATGACCCGCTTGGTGGAACATCTGAAGTTCGTACTGATTGTTCATCCGTAAGCGCCACTTCTTCCCCAAATAGCGATCTTTGATGACTTGCAGATAAACGAGGTAATGACTTTTCATTTCCACTTGTCGGGACGTCGGTAATGTTGAGAACCATAGCTGCAACCTGTGACCCCTTCGCCAGACGAGTAGGGAGCCAGAAACCCAACGCCCACGGCAACCACCTGAGAAGACTAGCTATCTGGTAGACCTCCCAGAAATAGTCGATGGCCATGTCATGATTTCCGTCCCACTCCGGAAGAGCCTCTAATTTGAGCTTAGGGTCGATAGTAGGGACCATTGTACCATAAGGCGCTCCCAGCGCTACGTATGGAAATCGGTGGTCCGAGTGGCCTTCCCACGAGGTACTACTGCTGGAACTTGGCCCACCATCCCCGAAGTCCGATGGGTCAGGATCGGGATCCTGCTCTTGGGATCCTCCCCTAGGCGGTGACCTTCCCTCTCTGCGCCTGGGGGGAGGCCTACGCGGACCCCACGAGCAGTCCCGTGGAGTTCTACCATGGTCTCCTCCATCTCCATCCGGGGGGTCACCATCGCCTCCTGCTCCAGCTCCTTGTCGCCCACGCATACGCTCCTCATTTCCACCCCCGAGATGCCACTCGGGGCGTCCAGATCCTTGCTCGTGATTGTACGGAGCCGCACTGGAAGGCATAGTAGATAGATGGGGCGGTACATCTCTCCTAGTCTCTTGGTAGCCTCCGTGGAAAGACGCCTCTTCCCTAGCAATCCACTACCTGGAGAAAGGCGGGTTTGAGAGGGTGCTGCAGTGCTCCTTTCCCAGCCTGCGCTCGACTAGCTGACTCGTTCCTAAATGAATCGTCATACCCGAACGGGCTACTCGTCGCCATACCCTTCAAGGGTCGGGAAGTCCTAACCCGGCACGGCTGTAACAAACGTAGAGTCCCGAGGTGACGACGGAACGAGTACATCTTCCGGCTTCTTGAAGCGAATATCTGGCCCCAACAAGCCCGTGATGACTGTCGGGGAGGTCGTGGCTGCATCCATGGGAACCTGGAGACCAGTTTTTACTTTTTGACTTCGCCTTCGGCGGTGGGGACAGCGCTGACTTTCTTCCTCTAGCTGGTGACTCGGACCGAGTGCGAGGACGAGTACATCGAGAAGGCCCTGCAGGCTCTAGAGGAGGTGGTACGAAATTCGGCCCCGCTCCGTGGCTGGATCTGACAGAGGAAGGCAGGGTCACTTTAGTCCCATCTTCCGTATAATAGAAAGTAATTGGCTGCTCCTTGGGCTGCCTATCCGGAAATGCTAAGGAGAGGTGTGGAGGAACTCTCACCACACTCTCTATACCTCGTTTTTCCAGGATCGTACCCCTGCGGTCAGATGCCTCTCAGGAGCGGTACATTCTGTTAGAGGTAGTTTACATCTGAAATGGGGGAGCCATCTTGAGGGAACACAGTGTATATCTCAGGGGCCATCGAAAGGGGCGACGAAGGCATCTCCTCTGTCGTCGTTGCTCAGAATTCCTGCTGGTACTTTACGAAACTCCTTTGTGCTAAGCCTGTCCTCACGCTTAGAGCTTGCCAGGCAACTACAAAATTGATTTAAATCGCCAGCGCTCTTCAGCACTCTCAAGAATGAGTATTGTGGGTCTACCACAAAGAAGGTATCCCTTCCAGGCACCAGTGCCGAAGCCCGTGACAACAAGGTGTTCAAGTCCTTGATCGTCTTCTCTGTCCTGATCAGAAGTCCCGTCTCCAAGCTAAATTGGGCAACAGGCCGGTCATGAAGACTGACACCTCGGTCCAGGATATCAGCTGATTCCAAGGAACGTTTGCTCGATATACTGGTGGGCTCGCTCGAATAACAAAGATTCATTTTCAGAATGCGAAGAATAGTTACATTTGAGCTCAGCCATGGGGGATAAGGCGTAACCTCTCTCCATGCCCGGAGCCACAAGCCACTACATAGGGTCT
>JARKIC010001291.1:0-135173 GCA_029378375.1 Mycena olivaceomarginata | reverse complement strand
CCCGTCACACCTACTGTTGAAATGGACCAGTCACGTGTCCTCACTACAGCATTTGTACTGCAGTATATCTTGTAACAGCACTCTACAGCTTTAGATTACTTTATATACGACCATTACTTTACCTTGCAACAGAAAGTCCTGTCCGTCCTGAAATCCCCGTGTCTGCGAGTCTGTGTGCAACTGTCACTTCCCAACACCTACATACAACGAACAGGGTGGAGAGCATTGGGGAATGATTGGAGGAATTTCGGGACCACATAAGGTGAGTTATGGGCTTTGCTCAGGCAAGGGTTGTATCAGTATGTGTTACTAAGAAAAGCGAGAATTCAAGACTATGTGCAAAAGGCAGAAGAGGAGAGAAAGATCTAGACGAGGGAGGGCAAGTAGCAAAAGGAGGACACGGGAGGCAGGAAAAAGTCCGTTTCAGGACATAAGGAGCAGTGAAATGTAGGGTTGGACATGGGTCGACCCGCGGGTACCAGGGTGTCAACCCGTGCCTGGATCCACGATTTCCGTACCCAGTACGGGTCGGGTCCAAAACCCATACAGGCCTACCTGCGGGTGGCGACCTACCTGCGGATTTGGAAACCCATGTACGGGTCCTCTGCTATTCAGTTTGTGAAATACACGGGCCGAGGATTAATTTCGAGGCCAGGGACTGAGTTTAATAGCGGAAAAAACTTGGCAGCGGACAAGCCTGAAACCCATTTAGATTCAAAACACTACTGAAACGGAACAGAAACTGGTATGAATTTGGAATGAAGAGTAAGAATCATGACAAGAACCAAATTTACGGAGAAAGCGGCGGAATCAAGGCATATGATCACTGTCACATTGACCCCTCGAGCAACGATTGCTATGAAGTGATCCCCCGCCACCCCAAGCAGTAATTTCCTGCCTCCCCAGCGTCGACCGAACAGTGGTACCTTGCTCCACGCACAATGGCACCTCATGCGGGTACACCATCGGGATGCCCTCAATCTTAAGTATGCCGAGGTCGTCGCACTGCCCGAGATTGGCGCGGATGGAGAGGGCGATGGGGATGTCGATTTGGGCTGAGAAAGAAAGCTTTGCGAGGGTAAGTTCGAGGGTTTCGCCCTTTCGACCATCAACTCAGCGCTGGTTTTCAGTGTCTGCCAAAATTGTGAAACTGCGGAGGCGCGGCCACACGGCTCTATCCACCAGCTCTGTGTCGATGGTGTGCCATGTTGCGGGTGAGTACCGCTCGCCACCGGGGACGAATCGCAAGGAGAGCGTGATTGTCTCTAAAGTCTGTCGTGCGGAGAGATGATTTCAGACGAGCGAGGACACCGAGGAGGGATTGGGGCCCTCGCCGTGGAGTTTGTAGAGCGAGAGATGCTTAAGGCGCCGGATGTTTTTGAGGTTGGGGCCGGGACCGTGATCTGTTTGAATACGTTATTTTAGATTCAGAAGGCCAAAATGAATCAAAGAAGAGACGTACGGCGTAGTCTCCCACTGTAGCTGAAAATCAGGGATTGCACGCTCTTGGCGGCTACGCTATCCAGATAGCGATTGATCCCGGGCCAATCATTGTCATGAATATGCAGCAGGCCGAGCGTCGTAATCTGGTTCGGAACAGGATCAAGAGAGATAATCCAGTCCGAGATCAATGGATGGGCGATGTGCAGTGTATGCAGCCGCGGCGGCAGAGCGAGGGACATGCCGGAGTCCATGTCCTTGTCGATGTAAACTGGGAGACCTCGGGATGTGCAGCGACTCCAGGTGTGGACATGCGCAGATGTAAGGGAAGATTGAGTTCAATTGCTACGTGGTCGTTTTCCAATTGGATTTCCAGATGTACCAGGGACGAGGCGAAGGCTGGTGGGCCGTCGGGGGAGAAAATTGTGCGCAGGCCCCGAGCCGGGGGGGCGGGCGGGGTATTGAACGACATCACGGTGCGCGGCCGCGCTTCAGGCTGCCCCCGCACCTGGAGGTCGCGCAAACGCCTCCATAGGCAAAGGAGGAAGCGACTTGTCTCGGAAAGACACCACCGATTTCGGTCGCGGTGGGAGCTTGAAGTGACGGTAGCAATCAAGATATAGGTGCGTGGGCTGCATGCCACAACACGCGAGTTGCCTGAGAATTTCTCGTGGGGACATTGCCAGCCCGTCGAACGGGGAGTTCCATTTATGCGTCAGCTTTACCTCTTTGACGCATTTGGACGAAGGTTACGAGCGGGGGAGAAGACGAGGGCAAGGAGTCGCTCCACTCTGCGAGACTTGGTCGTGTCCCAATCCACGACGAGGGACAGGGAACGAAACGGTGGAATCTACTTCTGGGTAGCCACTGTCTGGAAAGACGACTGCAGGCTATGAGTGCTGGGCCGTCGGATTGAAGGAGATCTATCACAGTGTCTACCAGCTCGTTAGGAAATTCCACCATGAGTGTAGAAAGCAAGCAAGAGGCGCTCGTGTAACACAGCCCGCAGAGAGTGAACAGCCTTGATTACGTTGAAGTCAGCCCACTTGTCACTATCACGAGATCCGCGGGCGGACGATGTGTTGATAGTCTGGAACAAGCGACAATAGGCTTGAGTACAGCTATCAATTTCCCTCTCAGGAAGGAGAGCTGCCTATTCGGGCTAGCCTTTCCTCCACATTTCTTGACGATGTAAGTACTGGTACCGGTAGGGGTACAAAAACTTAGATTAAATTCTCAGCTCCTATCCACAATGAATTTATTGATCGACCATGCAAGTAATACCGCGTCCTTCCGTCTCATCGACGAGTGTACAGAGTAAAATTACATGAATATTTGGTTTATATTGATTACATTCACGTTCGTGAGGACGCGACCGATTCTTTACGGCGGGCCGCCTCCGCCTCCACTTGCACCGTCATGGCAGCCTGCATCCAAGAACCCACCACGGATATATCATGAAACCGCTCTGCCTCCTCCACAGCCTGCTTGTCCTCCGCCGCCCATCCGTTCCCCGCCCAGTCACCCTCAAAGCCAAAATCGAGCTGTTCCATCTGCGCGACCTGTTCATCCTGATCTAGCAGGTGCGCACTCCTCGCAGGCGTAGAAATGGACGCGACAGACCGTCTCATCCGCGCTCGTCGGTACGAGGAAATGACCTGGTCCTCCTCATCAAACTCAAGCGGCACGGATGCCTCGATGTCGTCCCCGCCACCACTGGCTTTGCGCACAAGTGGCGCAGCCTCCCCAGACCTTCCGCGACGTTGTCCCCAAGCCCAGCGGCTGCGCGCACGGGCATCGAGCTGCGGAAGGATGCAGGCGAGCCGCTGGGGAGCATCGGCAGCACAGGGGGTGGGCGTGCGTCGTAGTAGTGGGTGCCTGCAAGTGCGCTCGCGAGGGGCTCGTCGAATGACGAAGACACGCCGTACCCCTCGACGAACGCTTCCCCACTCGCACTCGCATCCACGCCGGGCCCAAATGCAAAACGCGCTGGCTTCGACTTCGCGCCGGACGTCGATCTTGGCGCGCCCAATGGCGAACTGGGACCGACGGATGAGGGCGTGGTAGTCCTTGTCGAGGGTATAATATGCGATTGGTGAGAAAAATGAATCTGCGGGAGGGGCGCGCGGTGCGCTGGTGAAAGTCGAGAGTGCCAGCTGCGTACGTGTTAGCATCGTTGCGAAGACATCAGGCCAAGAAACGCGTACTCCTCAATGCTCCGCCCCTCCGCTACGACGACCTCCCCAGCCCCACCCTGCGAATCTCCCCCGTCCTCTCTTCCTCCCCGAACTCCACGTCGCCACCACCGCCTCCCGGCCACCCAGCTCCCCGGGCGCCTCTCCTCCCGCTCCTACTCCCGTTCCTACTGCGCTCCCAGCACCCGCAAACGCACCACGCGCATATGACGCAGCGTATCTCGGCGGGCTCGCGCTCGTCCTGAGTCTGCCCGCAGCCACGGCGGCGCGGAGCGAGACGCTAATCGGCAGCCCCGCGGCGTGCAGTGGCTCGAGAGCGTCAAGGGACGGAGGCTGAGTATGCCGTCCGCGAGGTCGAACACGAGGTTCGAACACGAAGACGTCTTGTCTGGGAGAGGCGGGGATTGCTAGGGCACACAAAGCACCGCTGTTGCTCGTCGTGCTAGCAGCGGAGACGAGGAGGCGGCCTCCACGTTGTCCTGCTGCTGTTGCTGGAGGGGCAGCCGTATCCGCTCGGGGAGGGGCGAGGTCGGTGGCAGCGTTGAGGCGATGATGCTGGGAGAGCTGGTTACGCGCCCGTGGGTGGACACGCACGGGAAGCGTGGAAGCTGGATCGAGATCGGCGGCGAGACACTGCAAGTCTAAATTGCGAGATTTATGGACTGAAGGACCTCGGCCCCGGTGTCCCAATGTGTCGGTAGCGACGGCGAGCACAGTGCAAGTCGGAGCGTAAAGGTCGTGTCAGGGTAGGTTCGGAGCAAGCCCGCGCAGCTCCGGCCCGGGAGAGCCGGGCACTGACGAAGGCCGTGTTGTGCTTGTTTGGTTTGATGGCTTGGTGCGGCATCTCACGGCTTCGACAGAACGGCGGCTTGTACCGAAACTACTAGGCTGGCTGTCTCGGTAACCCAGACGTTCGGTGACACTTCCACAACACAGCGGACCTAGCGGACCGCTTGATCCGTGATTGACAGTCGGAGTTGAAAAAGAAGTGCAGAAGTGTCACCAGAACGTCTGGGGCAGCAACACCTACCATCGAGTCACACCGTGACTCTTCCGCATTTGGAACCGCCGATCCGCGAACCGTAAAAGTCGCCACAAACGCTTCCCGAGGCCAGAGAAAATTCAGTTTCATATAGCTATTATGCTCTCTGACTTCTTGAGGTGAGCCGTTTCAATCTCAGTAGCTATTTCTATAGTGTAGATTTTCTTTTGTACTATCAATTCATTTTTCTGTTATCAATCACATCATGATGTCATCTGCCCTTTCTCTTCATCCTCCCATGTCGTCTCCCGTTATTGCGCCAATCGACGGGGATCTGTTCGCAGACGAGAGTCAAACTTCCTTCCCCCTGACACTGAATCAGAGTGCTCAGACTCTGAGGATTCCGACTTTGATCCCGTGGCAGATCTCTCCAGCTCCGATGAATCTGATTTGGACACGGAATTCACTCCAGAAACACACCAATCTGGTCCCGCCATCCAGATTCAGCGCACTTCTCATCTGCGAGCTAATCTGGGAGATGGTTTAGCTTCCAAAATCAAGGCTACACTCACTGTCATGGATGGGCTGGGCATTAATCTGCCTATTTTACTTGATGGACTCAGCTGGGGCGACCCGGGCTGTAACTTGGATGCAAAGATACGTTATGAACGGTCAGCGCTTCTGAACAGCACTGAACTACCTGGCATTCTCCACCGCTGGTGGAAGCCCCCTCGAGCTGCCTCCAATAAAAAGAGGTGGCCAAAAGGGGCGAAGGATGTAATGCAGGATTTTGCGGTGAATTGCTCTCTGCAAGTGCTTGAGCTGGAGTTGGAGAGTCTCGCGGACTTGTTCAAGTCCCCTGCCGGCTTGGATGTGACGGAGGAGGAGTTGACAGGGGTCTCCCTCCCGAAAATGATCACAGAAGTCAAGAAGAATGCACCGAACCTTTGGCAGGTGCTCATGCATTTGGCACGGTCACCTACACAGCTTGAGAGAAGTCCCAAAAAAGACCCTTCCAAAGTAAGTTTTTCTCAAGATGAGTTTTGTGTCTGATTATTTATGTATAGATCATCCTCATTGTAATCGCCATCTTCGAGTACACCCGCTCCCACCACCGCGGACGTCTGCAGAAGCTATTTGCGATTTATTTCAATTCAAGGGCCTCTCAGCAAAAGGCTTTGACACACTTCACGCAATCGGGCTCACCATGAGCAACAAGCGGACTGGGGATGCGGTCGAGAGAATATCCAATGCTGCTATGGGTGAGATGGAACAGCTGATGGATCGGTTCCTTGGCTCTTGTCATATGACAATGCTCTCCTCCCTTTCAAGATTTTCTCGCAGCGGATCGATAAAAAATCCCTGCTTGGAAATGGCACTGCAGCCACGGTGTATATCAAACGCAGCGCATTGGCTCTCCCACCCATGGCAAACCGATCTCTGCAGGAGTTTCGGCTTGATGGTTTGCGCAGACCATTAACAGCCTTAGAGATATTTGAAATCTCCGAAACCTCGACCGGTCGTCAGCACACCCACACTGTTTTTCACCGTGCTCAAATTCCTGATCGACTCCCCCGAGTTCAACTTTGAATCTTATTCTCACCACGATAGTTCCGTATTTGCATGGCCCTGCCGTCCGGGAACTCTTGTGTGGCCCCGGACCATACTGTTCTCCAATACCTCTTGGGCACGGTCAATATACCGGAGGCATCATACGAAGATAACTCACGTCTTATCATTGAATGGCTTCGCCAGTTGAAACTGGGAGGAATAGAGTCACAGAAGAAGATTGGTCTGGACCAGGTGATGGCATGGGTGGGAGATCAGCTCACTGTGGACCGCCTGCGCAATCTCTTCAAATTTCGCGCTGAGGACGACAACTCCTTTGAGCGACTGGACTGGCTTGTCGTTCCTCCAGGCTTCCTTCACATTTCCATGGCATTTGCCAACTCAATTCATAAACAGCATCTCGGAACCTCCAAAGGACGTGGTCTTCTCGCAGCCGTTGACTTGTTGGGACGAAAGGGCCTCCATTCTTCGAAAACAGAGGGCCCTTTCTTTCACGACCTCAATGAGACACTTCACATCATTGCGGATGCACAGATTCGGGAGCTCTGGTTGCAGGTTTCTGGTTCCACAAAACTAGATGAGCTGCGGAAGAGAAGTCCTACCGAACTCCAGAAAATTTCCGGTGTGATCTCTGCACTACATTTTCATTCTCCGACTGTCAATCACGGAGATCACCACCGGAGCGGCTGGGTTACCGAGACAGTAGGCTGGGGATATTACGAGTCCGGAGATTTCGATCTCACATTTCAGAGTGCATATCAATGCTTCTGGTTGGTGTCATAATTTAATCGGTTTTGAAGATTCAACGGCGACTAGTTTGGACTAAATCTGTTGTGGGTCCAGCCAGAGTGTTACTTGGCTCGTAAAGTGCGTGTTGGGGGGCATAGGCTATTGAAAGATCGTTGACTCTCGTGAGGTCTAGACCTGTCTAGACTCTAAACTCTACTTCAAGTTAGACTTAGTTGCGACTGTGACTTCATGGCCCTGCCACCTCCAGCATCCTTGGTACCCGCTCCTCAGGTCCAACGACGCACCCCTCGCTCCTCAAAAACTTCTCGTCGAAGAAATCCTCCGAGACAAGCGAGCCGAGCTATTTCCGTTGGGAGATGAGATCGCCCAGCTCGAACGCACGCTGTGGTCCCTTCGGAAGAAACACGCCGACCTAGGTGCTGAAGTGACGCAGTACAGCAGCATTCTCTCTCCCATCCGAAACGTTCCGCCTGAAGTCATTGGGGACATATTCCTCTATTTTACTCCACCGATAGTATATTCCCACTTCTCCGACGGCATCACCATTTACAAAGTGGAGTTCCCTGGAAATTAGCTCACATCTGCCGGCGGTGGAGGTCGATTTCTCTATCCCTTGGCCAATTGTGGCCCGCTCCTGGATCTCGGACCACTGCGGTCTTACGCGCAGTCACGGTTTGTGGCACGCCCCTGGGACGAAGAATTCACTGAATTACTGCCGGAGTTTGCGGATATCGGCGAAAGCGATCCCATTTCTGCCATTCCCCTCACGAGAGGTGCACAGTCCTTGGTACTACGAGGCACTCCGAGCCGAGGAAGCAGAGGCCTTCGAGATTGCGACGACTCTGGATTTCATCGACGGATATCTCCAGCGGTTCGGAAATCGACCTTTGTCTTTCCGCTTTTGGCCTCGCGAATTTGCGGTTCCGACCCTCTGGGCGGCCCTTCTGAAACATTCAGCACGCTGGCAGGAGATCGTGTTCGTTGATCCTTCCCCAGCTCTACTTGAGCAGTGTAGCGTCGAATTTCGTGGCGGCCTTCAGGGACTTTGCCAGATAGGCATTGTCTCCACAGAGCGCTCTGCAATCCAGCTTGACTTCCTGTATCGACTGGCACCTAATCTCACCGATCTCACTTTGATGGAGATTACCATCCGTCCCGTCAACGGAAGGTGCATCCCATGGAACCAGCTCACACGATATTGCGAAATCGGATGTGACTGGCTCGTTGGTAATGGCGGAAGGTTGTGGTCGTACCGAAAACTCACAAACTTGCGTATTTTGCGCATGAAATTATCTGAATACCGGTTCCTTGAGACGGGTACCCCGTTGATACTTCCCAACCTTCGTGCAGCTATATTGGACTTCCTCCTCTGTACCCACTCGCATACTACAGAGCTTATGCAATCCTTCGACATGCCGGCACTGGAGGACCTCACCATCCGGTATGGTGCTCTGGTTGACCCTCTACGCTTTCTCGTCCTTCGCTCCTCGCCGAAGTTGAAATACCTTCGAGCCCATGCACACACCAGCTTTCCCTACGCCGACCCAGATCATCTCGTTCGCATTCTCGAACTATTCCCGGGTCTCGAAGAAATAATCATTGATATCCCCCATCTCATCACAAACACGGACGTGTCCCGACTCATCCCATCACCTCACCAGCTGCCCTTGCTTGGGCCCAAATTGGGGACAATCTGGTTCTCCAACCGGTCTTTCGTGGACGGCTCCTGCGAATGGCGGACACTAGCAAACATGCTCCAGGCTCGGTTCCAGCCTACGGTCCCAGGGATAACTCGGCTTCAGACATTCAAATTTTTCACCGAGAAGTTTTCGAACGATGCTATTGTAACCTCGGGGTTGAAGACACTCAGAGTGCGGAACGATTGGGACATTAGGGTTGGCGACAAGTGTAGCCTTCCTTCCTGGGAGCCGGATTTTTAGGCGGCCTAATATCCAGTTTCTGTTGCCCATTGGGTTACTCCTGGAGTTATATAGAACCTCCCACCCGGTGATCCATCGCTCCTCATTGCTGATTCGTGTCACCCACACCACACCACTATACATTTACTACTAGCAGGGACTCGTGCTCCGCTACGATATAATTGATCTGACGACAGCTCACCGCCAACGCTATCATTGAAGTCAAAGACATTTATTTAGAGAGTCAGCATGTAAAGGTAGTCGAAGTTAAAGTCGCAGTTAAGGAGTCAGATAATGAAGTATAAAGTAAGACATTTCGAAGTAACAAAATCAAGACATAGGGAAGTCAAGTGTCAGAAGCCGTTGATGAAACCGATAAATCTATTGGGTAGCAGGCGAAGGACTGCTGGTGGGAGCAGAATCCTCCGTTCGCGGACGTTTCTTAGCATAGTTACTGAAACGGCTCCCTGAAATAGCGGTGAGGAAAGATCACAAAGAATGGGATGAGTGTCGCGTACCACTGCCGCTGCCGCTGCCCGAGGGAGATGGAGTGAATTTGGGGGCGGGGTTAGGAGCCTGAGCCGGGTTGACAAATGTGACCTCGTCGACTTCGACCAAGAAGCGTTGGTTGATCTTGGTAGTACCGGTGGCGTCCAGCTCCTCTGTAGTCCCAGCCAGGAACCCTCCGATCAAGGCCACCTTGTTGGGAAATGGGATGGGCTTCTTGTTTTTGTAGCGCTGTGAATTTCCGAAGAAACCTGTAACCCTGAAGATGGACCGGGGTACAGCAGCAACGGCTGTGGCGACGGAAGTACCATTCTTCTTGGCTTCCTCCTCCGCAGCCTTCTTTGCATCAGAATGGGCGAGCGTGTACTGCTCGGCCTCCATTTCAAACCTCTCCTCTTCCTTAAAGGACTTTGTGACCGTGCCGAGGATGTGCACATAGACGCGATAAGGCCCAAGAACATCGACAGGACCGGAGAACTAATCATTGATGAATGAACAGGTCACCGAGGAACAGGGTAAATACACACCGCTTTAAGGTCCCCAACAAAAGAATACTGCTCAGCGTTGTCATTGTAGACGTCGAAGCCGGTCTCCATCTTGACAACCTGTCGAGGAATCAACAAAATACACGGTGCACATACAGAACAGAAAGGAATGGTACCCGGATCTGGCAACTATAAAATCCTGCCTCAAATACAACGTCCTGTTCGGCATTATTGAAGTGGCGGACAGCGCCCATGAGGCTGTTCTCCTCCGCAGGCCCAATAAAGACGAAGACGTCCAAGGCAGTAACCTTCTTGGAGACTTTGCGAGGATTTTCAAAGAGCATCAAGCCCGAGATATTTGCGTAGGAGGAGTTGGCCATAGTGGTGGTCTGAGGAAAATTTTAAGATGCGTGCCTGATCGAGGATCGACACGATCTCTCCGGTCTCTTCATATCTTTGCCGGAAGCCTTTCCACTATTGTTGCACAGAACCTTAGAGACAGAGCTTGGACAAAGCAGTGTACAGTAGAGAGATAGATAGAACAGCTAGTCCAATAGAACCTCGGGATAGACTACATTGGCCGTTTCATCAGTCGTAGCATTATCAGGCAAGAGCACCTTGATACGCTGTTCCGAAGTTGCGCGAGACAGAGCAACGTACAGCTGCCCATGTGAGAACACGGGGATGCGGAGGTCGAGTCCAACGAACTTGACCGATTGACCCTGCGACTTGTTGATGGTCAATGCAAAGGCAAGTCGAACCGGGAACTGGCGTCGAGAGAACTTGAATGTGAAGTCGGTGGAGTTTGTTGGTGTGAGTGAGATGCGGGGAATGAAGGCAGTCTCGCCATCGTGGTCACCACCGACCAAGCGTACTTCCAGGACCCTCTCCGACATCCTGAGCAGCACCATGCGTGTTCCATTGCAGAGTCCTCGAGCCGGAGCAAGATTGCGAAGAAGGATCAGCGGGCAACCAATTTTGAGCGTCAACTCTCCCGGAGGCAAGCTGGCTGCATTGAGAGAACGCAGGAACTCGACAGGGAGTTGACGGTCATCGTAGTTGTCATCGCCATCGGCCCCAGCCTCCTGGATGATTTATCGACACTGAAATAAGATCGAGCTTCGCCAGCCATTCTGCCAAGAATCTCCACGTTCATGTCGTTGACATCGGTATTTCTGGGAGCGAGAATCATGCGATTGAGAAAATAGTCGGGTGGAGGTGGTGGGATGGAGTCGATATCAGGATAGATGAAGTTCACCATGTCGGCGGCGCTCTCTGACCGCATACCGTCCCGCAGATGAATCTTGCCTTCCGGAGTGATGTTTCGTCCGTGTCCGATATCCAGCAGCCAGGCAGCAAAGTCACGCTGGTCCTGGCCACTGGATTCCAAGCGCATGTTCTTGCGCAGGTGCAGGACCTCGACATGCTCCCACAGGAGAGACCGCTGGATCGAAGCTCCGACAACCTCCTCCCGAGAGCCACGAACAACCACCGGAAGTATCTGTTGAAAATCTCCGCCAAAAACGACGGTAAGCCCACCAAAGGGCCGCTGATCATTGCGGATATCTCGGAGGGTCCGCTCGACAGCCTCAATCGCAAACCGATCCTGCATCCCGACTTCATCCCAGATGAGAAGTGTAGCACGTCGAAGGAGAGCCGCGCGCTGACTGTTCTTTGGAATGGAGCAGAATGATTGGGCATTGATCCCTTCGACCGGGATCTTCAGCATGGAGTGAGAAGTCCGGCCTCCAGGAAGGAGCAGAGCAGAAATTCCAGAAGAAGCCACACATAGGACAACGTGCTCATTGGACCGCAGCGAATGACAGACCGTCTTGTACAGAAATGTCTTGCCTGTTCCACCGGGGCCCATGGACGAAGTACACCTTTCCGAGGAGCTCCCGCGCGGAGGCAACAATTCGATCAAAAGCCGCCCTCTGCTCTGCATTCAGCTTAGGTATCTGATCCTCTGCGTGAGCACGCTCTGCGTTTCGGTCGTAGTCCAGCTGCTCTGCAATGAGGGGATTTTCGACCTGGGCGTCCCAGTCTTTGACCGGAAGGGGCATCACCGGCCAGTCTTTCAGACTTCGGCCTGACTCCTGCAGAATCTTGTTGAGCAGGAAGAGACCAAAGTCGTACACATCCTCGTCGGTGGGATTACAGCCCATAACTTGCAGGCGATAAGAAAGATCGTCGCAGATTTTGGTGCGGAACTCGACCCAGAGGTGATGCGGTCGGGATGGCTCGCAGAAGAGGAGGAGGGTGGCAAAAAGCTGGCGAAGGCGGGACCCAGTCTGCATCAAACAGGCCTCGGATAAGCACTGCCGCCATTCACCGTCATCTTCCAGGAGGCCGCGAGCGAGGCAAGCATCCTGGAAGGTAGGATAGACCACATTCTCGTATGTGCGCAGGGCCTCGAAAGATGTCGGACCCTTGACGACGGTAAGCAGAGTGCGCAGGTAGAAGCGCTCCCCGCCATTCGGAGGGACAAAGAACATCCGACCGAGAGCAAAGCCCTGCTTTCGGACAGCCCATCGCTTCTCGTTCTTTCCATTCTTCCACGTGAAGTGCTGCGGGAACTCCTGGTAGGTGTAATGATGCGCAAGAACTCCGAGAGCACCATTGTCAGCATTTGCCTCGAAGAACGCCGTGAGGCAGGTGCGCTCAGTAGCTGCACGCTCAAGCAGCTCTTCAGGATCCTCGCCTGGATTATATGTGACCAAGTGCTGCCCAGGAAGATGCACCTACGCAAGGGAAAAGTCAATAAATGATTTAATTTGAAGAGGGAAGTGAATGGACCTGGAGGCGAGCAACGGACGGCACTTGGTCATGCATGTCAAAGTGAAAGATGCGCCATGCAGATTCGGCCGCTGAGATATAGCGCCCCTCAATCCATCGAGTGATCTCATCACGCTTGTTCTGCACCTGCATCCCGGCGACATCCCCACCCTTTTCAATGTACTTGAAAAGATATTTGAAAGATGAAAGAGATGCGGCACATTCGACATTGATATGGCAGTTGTACTTGGCAGAGAGGTAGGGGCTGTACGGGATGATCCAGGAATTATCGGCCATGAAGCCGGCAACATCGTAAGCACGACCATCGTCAGGTCGATAGTATTCTGGATAACCGTTCTTATCCATCGAAGTATTATCGTGGAAAGGCTTCGGGAAACGCTTGGTGCAACGACCATCCTCCATGCATGGAGACCGAGGATTCACAGCTCCGCAGGGGCCATGAACCATGCACTTCTTGACAGTCGCAAAGAGCATTGGCTCTGTATCCGGATCTGGCCAGCGAGCCCGAATTGCGGAATCTACATCTTCAGGCGCGATGAGCTTCTGACCTGGTGCCAGAAAGATGAGGAGATGAATGTGGGGGAGGCCCCGTTTCTGGAACTCAATCGTGTATACATAAGCCACCACGCGCCCGAAAACACCGTTTTTGTAGATGTCCTCGATGATTGCCTTTTTTTTGAGGTGGAAGACGCGGGCCACCAGATCCGGCCGATCTGCAGGCTGCTGGCCAGGAAGAAGTTCCCGAGTGATTTCAGGCCAGTCGGGATTTGTGGTGCACGTAATGAAGAGGTCGACAGAGCGAAAGTAGCGAGCGATGGCCATCGAGTCCTGGAAGCGCTGACCCATGTGACGTGGACCGCCAATGTAGCTGGATGGCAGAACAACCCGCTGTCCGATCTCGTTGAGGTCAAGGTTATCATCAGCAGCGTGAAGAGCATCCTCGAGCCCGTTATACAGGGACGCCCGGAGCAGGGGTTGGTTCATGCGCAGAAAACCGCAGACGATTCTGATCAGCAGACGCCCACATGTCAACCATGTAGCGCTGGAGAAGTCTGCATCCCCGCAAGATAGTCGGAGGCTCATCCTTTCGTTGATGAAGGCGGAAGGCGACATATCGGGTTTGGGTAAGCCGTGCGGGATGATCCTTGTCGGGCTCGTTCAGCTTGAGGTCCGGATGCCAGCCGCTCTCGCCGCGAGGGAAAAGGAGAACATAGTAGAGCGGGGTGTACGCAGCATGCAGATCACTGATTCGCATGAGAGGCCCAGTACGCCGCCGAAGAATGATATCGCGAGGCTCTGCTTGAGATTGGTCTCCGGGGAGGATCACCGCGACCTCATCTGCAGTCGGAAGATTGCCGCGCCGAGCATGGACGCCAGGGGCAACACGCAGCCGCACAGAGTGATCTTCCGCATCGTCTGCAAGGTCTCTGAGGACCTCGTACGAATGCCAGAAGAGATGGGCATATTGGTTGTTGTCTCTGATGACTGTTTGAAGTGTCTCCATCGTATCACGGCGAAGGGTCGGATTATTAACCATGCGATACTCAAGAGCAGCGCGAGGCTCATGTATATAGAGCTGTGCATAAGTGGGAGTGTGGCCGGCAGCAGGCAACAGAGCCCCGGATCTGTGACACAGCTCTCCGTGAATGCGAAAAATAGGAGGACCACGGCCGTTGTTGATAGCGTGGTCCTCGTTGACGCCGAGGGAGGTGAAGGAGAGCGCAGTATTGTACTGCGCCATGTTCTTACGGAACTCCTTCGACTGTGTATCTGTGCCGATCAAGAGCTGTTGCAATGGAGCAGGTGGTTCCTTGAGTACGTCAAGAACAACTTTGCCGTGATTGCAGCAAGAACCGAATTCCGGAGCCCCGTTTTTTGACGATATGATCTTCTCCCCCATCCAATGGAGTGCGTTGCAGTGAGAGCAGACGATGTCCATCCGTCCGAGGTCGTGACGGCTTTCGGGCTCGACGTAAGGACGGCGGGCAGGCGGAAGCGGTGGTGCAACGCGTACCCGAGGGAGCTGAAGAAGATACGGCAGATGTCAGATACATGCTCGTGGAGAAGGAGGAATGAAACGTACCTGCCGCGTTCGTCCTCCGACGATTTTGTGTTGCGGGAGGAGTCAGTAGCTGACCGTTGGCCCGCTGCAAACGCTCCCGATCCCGACGCGCCTGCTGGCCTGCAGAGCGACGGTTGTTTTGGGGCAGGGGTGCGGGGCGGTCCCCTTGGAGGACGGGAGCCCGCTCCTCCCGCTCTCGGCGTTCACGTTCACGACGTTCTCGCTGAGCTGCGGAGTGCCGATCCACATCCGCTTCAGGAGGCCGAGGCTGCGCAGGTTGCTGCAGCCGATCTTGCGCTTCCCTCTCTCGACGCTGTTGCTGAGCCACCGCTCGCCGATTTACCTCAGCTCCTGGAGGCTGACGTGCTTGAGCCGGTACTACAGGGTTACCAGCAGCCTTGGCAGCAGCCTCGCGCTCTCTGCGTCTCTGTTGTGCCAGAACCCGTGCAGCGTTAGGAGCAACTGTGGTGGTGGGAGGCGTCTGAAGGCCAGACGGACCGGGTCGTTGCTACGGAACAGCATCTCAGACCATGGAATACTCAACAGAATAAAGACGAACCTGTGGCACAGGCCTTCGAGATGTCGATGCACCCGGGGTTGGAGATGTCGGGCGTTTGATTTTCATCCTCCCGTGGTCGAGGCTCCCGTCTTCGGCGCCGACTCGGAGTCTCTTGAAGCGCGAGCTGACGTTCGCGGTCCGCATCTCGCATCACCGAGCGCTGCGAGTCAAGAGACGGTGAGCTTGAACGCGACGGAGCTGACGCATCGACCGTTCTCCGGTTGCTTATGTCGTGGAGAGCTCTGTGGTTGGGGGACATTCGTGGGACGTGGTATAACGGAGCCATGGCGATGCTCCGAGCCTCTCGAACGCGTCTCGGGTGGCGGTGAGCAAGAGAGGAGGAAGGCGAGGAGGACGGGGGAGTGGGCCTGGCGACCCGTGTCAGGTTTCAAGCAAGATAGCCATGAAAAGACTCACTGCATTCTCAATAGCAAAAGTAACAATGCAAGGAGCCACAGCACCACCAGAGGCCGCATCGACGCCGATACGGGAGAACGCAAGAGAGGCGCAGATCGGTTTTTTCTCTCTTGCAGACGTGACCTGGGTAACGCACCAGAAAGTTGTCGGATACCCTCAATCCAAGTTTCATCCCAGAGTAGCCGCACACAAGCAGTAAACAGGAAACAGTATATATTAACCATGTAAAGAAGGTACATGGTACTTGCTTGTGTATTAGAGGACTGAGACACATTATATTGGAGTCAAGGGAGTCGGGAGTCGAGCACGAAGGAAGTCTGGGCAGTTGAGAAGTCAAAAGGAAGTCAAGGTAGTCAGACAGCGGTGGGTTCGAGAAACGACGCGTCTTCCGAGGCGCGGAGGAGCGAAGGGACGGCGGACGACGACGTGGATGTTGAGCAGAAGCGCGATGTTTGTGCAGAGTTTGTCCCGATGTTTGTCTCAGCATCTGTCTCGAGACAAAGATCACGGGACGAACCCTCCTTTGTATAATAGATTACATCCACATTCAAAAAAATTATGGGGATGTCTTCTGCGCCAAGTCTCGATATTGGCTTCGCCACCCAGGATGTAAGGTCATGTTTTATGAATTTTTGTGTTTCTTCTCGTTTTTCTCCCACAAGTGTGTCCCTCTGCCATGGTCGGCGGACGGGCACATCAAGTTCGTTTCGGAAACATTGGAACCCCTTGGTTCTACCTTCAACTCCTTCGGCGTTGTCGAGCTCCGCACATGGCTGCGCTCGGATCTAGTCCGATCGCCGGAATGCCCGATTTCATGTACCTCAATCTGTCCAATGTACCTTATACCTGTGCACTGCTATTTTAGTTACTCACTATTTATTCTGTACCTTTCTTACTGGTATAGACAATTTTATTCCCCCGATTTCGCCTCAGCCTCGTATGCCGCCGCTCCGTTAGTCCCTCATCGTTACTATGCTCGCCTTGTCGGTCTCGTCCCTCGTCGTTCTCGTGACCCTCGCCGTCCCTGCTGTCTCACTCACAAACACTTCGATCCCCCATATTCCTGATTTCCACACCATTCCTCCACAGCCGAGTACCTGGCAGGAGCTGGCCCACTCGCACAATTACATGCCTTTGATTCTCCTCGCCTCCGCGCTTGGATGGTTCATTGGTTCGTCATTTTGGAGCCCACCGCGAGGGGTCCCAAGCTCTGTTGTCCACAGCTCGTGCTGTTCGCTGGCTTCACTTCCTCCCGGCCCATCACCTTCAGCAGACCATTCACCCTCACACTCACCGCCGACTTCGCCGTCTACCCTGTCGCAATGCTCTGCATCCGTGCAGGCTGCATGTCCGGATCTTGATTCATTAACGCCACCCGCTGCCGTACCTGTTCCGCCACCGCCTCCCGCGATGCCCGCCCGTAACGATCGCACAGCCCCCGTATTCGATTCCCAGCAGCCCCGCAATCTCCCTAAATATTTCTCCGACCTCGGCTTCTTGCTTTCGCACTCACGCATTGCCGACGACTCCGAGAAGAAATACCACGCGACCAGGGCGTACTGGGGCAACGATACATCGCGGGCCTTCAGGTTAGAGGGGAAACGCGATGCATCGTTGGCTCTTATCAGAGATTCGCGATGGATCGGCTTAGAGACCTTCCCTATTCGGAAGGCTAGCTCCGGAGCGGCGCGTACAATCAGGCGGCGGCCTTTCTTCGTCGGTGCGAGGGCGGGGGCGCTGGCGGGTGGCGGGATGTCCATTTTGGGAAATTTTGGTATTCGGGCTCTGGGGACCTGCGGTTTTCACGTTAGTTAGTTTAGGTTTGAGTCAGTCCATTGCTGGCGTCGTAAGGAGCCTAGGGGCCTTGTTCTTGAGAGGGAGCATCCGGTATTGTAGGCCTAATTAGGGCTAATTCGGTTGTTTGGTCTTGTTATCATATTCTTCTGCCTCTTCCACCTCCTCCCTGCTGGCTCCCCGTTTGTCTGTAACACGAACACTGATGTTCTTGGTATGTAATACTGTCCCGCCATCCTAATGAGGCCTCTCATGGTACCTCAAAGCCTCCAGACTAGGGATAGCTGGCCTGCCCTTGATCGGGACCACCGCTTGCTCCCCTGGCTTTCCTTCGACGCTCCACCCGGAGTTTCTCACAGCGGCATAGGGCACTCCTTTTACACATCCTCCCCAACTCTCACCTCTCTCGCTTGCTCACTGCGTCCGCTATGCCCCGTTTGGCTGCCCGGCTGCCCCCGCCCTTGCGCGCTCCTCCAGCCCCCTGTAGCGCCCCAATCTCCTGGGCGGATGTACGGGGGTATTTATCCACACGTCCTCCTGAACTCTCAGCCCCGCCCGTTGCTTCCCGCGTGCGTGGCAGCACTTTTTTGTCCCTCCACCGCTCCCGCCCTCTGCGCGCCACCCGCGCCTCCCGTAGCGCCCCAATCGCCTCAGCAGACATACGGGGGTATTTATCCACACGTCCTCCTGAACTCTCGGCCCCGCCCGTCGCTTCCCGCTGTGCGCGGCAGCACTTTTTGTCCCCCCCACCGCTCCCGCCCTCTGCGCGCCACCCGCGCCTCCCGTAGCGCCCCAAACGCCTCGGCGGACATACGGGGGTATTTATCCACACGTCCTCCTGAACTCTCAGCCTCGCCCGTCGCTTCCCGCGTGCGCGGCAGCACTTTTTTGTCCCCCCACCGCTCCCGTCCTCTGCGCGCCACCCGCGCCTCCCGTAGCGCCCCAATCGCCCCGGAAGACATACGGGGGTGTTTATCCACACGTCCTCCTGGATTCTTGCCCCCGCCCGTCGCTTCCCGCGTGCGCGGCAGCACTTTTTGTCACCCCACCGCTCCCGCCCTCTGCGCGCCACCCGCGCCTCCCGTAGCGCCTCAATCGCCTCAGCAGACGTACGGGGATATTCCACACGTCCCATCCATACGCTCTCCCCCCGCTCCCCCGCGCCCACTACGCAAATTTCCCTTTCAGCTACTCTGTTTCGTTAGTCTGTCCCGTTAGCTGTTTTCTGTCACCCCGCACACACAAAGATACTTTATGTTTTGCATCTACCTACTTACTCCAACTTCTCCTGTTTTTGCGCTGCATAGCGCTTGAAAACCATTGAATATATCTCATTTCGACTCTGATCAAAACAACGAAGTCTTAATCACAATTTTGTCACAATTTTGAAGTGATGATTGATGCAAGTCCGTTCCTACACGAGTTACCAAGCCATGGTAACGCCATAAGAAACTGTGAATAAAAAATCGCGGTACAGGTAGCTTATGCAAAAAAACGTCTCTGCTACGCGAGCAATGCGAGACGAAAGGTAGATTTGAAGGGTATAATATATAAAAGACGTCCTTAAGGTCTCGCCCTAGTTTGTATCAGCAAGATATCAATCAGCAAGTGGAAGAAGTCACGCTCACTTTTTGTTCTTCGGGGCCGGCGCTGCGTTCTCGCTCTCCTTGCGCTTCTTGGCCCTAAATCGTTCCATGAGCTTCGCGTTGAGCAGCTCCTGGGCGGCGTTGGCATTGAGGGGGGCTCTGCGTGCCCAAACTGGACGTCCCACCGGAGCCATCACTTCGCCGGGGCCACGGACCAGTGTGTGGATACCCTGGTCGGCCCTCTTTTCGCGCCTCTGCTGCTTCTCAAACTGCTCCTTGTCGTATCGCCGAATTTCCGCCAGTCTCTCCTTCGAAGGCCCAGGCGCTGGCCCGTCAAGTGGAAGAGGGATGACGTTGCCGTTGTCGTCGTACGTCTGTCGGAATGGGATGAGCGCAGGCTTACTGCCTCGGGCGGGCCGTCATCTCGTGCGTAGGCCCGCTCCCGCTCCCTGCATCCTCCTCGGTTAAATCTTCACCCTCTCCCCCTCCGTCCTCCACTCCTGCTCCTCGACCACCCGCCGCACCCCTTGCCCTAGATGTGGCTCCCTTTCCTCTGCTGGATGCTGCTCCCCTTCCTCCCCCTCCTTTTCCTCGTCCCACCGCCCTTCCACTGCCACGTCCCCGCTCTGCCGCCACACGTTTAACGCTGGGGGGGTTTGCCATGGGTCTCGACACTGGGTGGAAGAGTGGGCCTCTCGCCAACGGCACGTCCTCGTCCTCCGAGTCCGACTCCCCGCTCGCGCTCGCGTTGCGTTACAAGCCGGTTTTCCCTCCCTCTCTTCGACATCTTCGCTCCATTGGGCACCTCTCATCGCGTTGTTTAAAGCTGTCGTGGACTCCGCGATCCTCGAACGTGCCGCAATCGAGTTTGAACTCGATCTGGCAAAGCGGGCCGGCAATGGCGAGGGTACTTGACGCGAAGTGTACGCATCTCGTCTCAGGTGGCGGTGGCGGCGGATTCGTCGCGGGTGGCGGTGGGGGTGGATCTGGCGACGAGCTCGGCTTGCTCATCTGCTGTAACCCCGACGGAGGATAGCGCGAGTTTGACGTTGAGCTCTTTGCACTCGCCTGCGGCAATGTCGAGAGAGAGGGGGGCGGGGGAGCTGCGGCTGAGTTTGGCAATGATGTCGTCAACGCCCTCGTTTGTGGTGACCCCGACGGAGGAGTGCGCAGGTTTGGCATCGACTTTGGTGAGCTCGACGCACTTGTCTGCGACAACGTCGAGAGAGCGGGCCGGGGGTGGAGGCCAGCGGCAGGGCTCTGTGTCGAGCCTGCCGAGCCCAACGCGCTCGTTTGTGGTGACCCCGACGGAGGAGTGCGTGGGTTTGGGGTCGAGTTTGCTGAGCTCGATGCGCTTGTCTGCGTTGTCTGCGACAACGTCGAGAGAGCGGGCCGGGGGTGGAGGCCAGCGGCAGAGGTCTGCGTCGAGCCTGCTGAGCTCGTTGCACTCGGGTTCAGGAAGCTGGGGGCCGATGGTAATGGGTCGCCAAATAGCCCCACGGGCTGGCTGTACGAAACGACCGGTGGCCACGTTGCCCGCCATCCCGAGGAAGGCGACCACCGTGAGGGAACTTCACCACTACCTTCTAAAATAAAGCCAATCAGTCTCAAGACTCTAGTCTAAATCCGACACGAGGCTAATGCGTACCAGCGGAGGGTTGTCTGAGAAGGGAATGTGTCGAGCTCAGCGAGCTCAAAGGCGACAAATCTGCAAAAAAAAAAAACAGTGAGCGTCGAATTTCCGATTATCACTCCAAACAACGACGTACCTTCGGCAGCGGCAGCCCCAGGACTGGGGGCGGACGCACGGGCAAGAAACAGTGGTCGTGGTCGAGGTGGCGCGACAGGCGGTGTCGAATTCGACGTGCGCGTGCGGCGGGCACAATGGGCGCCTGTTGTGCTTCTTCCGGGCCGTTATAGATTGTGGCCGACTCCTCAAACCACTGCCCGATGGGCTCGATTGAGGCAGGCGACAACTGCAAGGAAACCTCGTTACTCCGACCTGAAACATAAAACAGTGAGTGGACAAATCTCTGTCAATATTAAACTATGCGCGTACCACCGGAAGCTGCACCACCATTATCAGGGTGCGGTGGTCGTTGTGATGATCGCAGCAGCCCCTCGCTGACCACACCCGTCGAAGAGATCATGTAGTTTGACCACCCATCGTTGGGGTCTGCTTTGCGGAAAATTAGCCCATCTCTCAATCCCTGCAGAGAATACATACGTGAGCTGTGGTCGTCGTTGTCGAACTCCGTTGGATCCCCCCCGGGCGCCAGGAAGTCGTTGTCGAATCCCGTTGGGTCCCCTCCGAGCCCCAGGTGCGAGTCCATGACCCAGTCATTTGACGTCATGGCCGGGACGTCCAAAGGCGCTGACGGATACGGATCGAGCTCGTCAGAAGCCCGCGATTGGGAGAAATCAATGACGCCCTCGTAAATGGTCGATTTGAGCTCGGGTGTAGTGGATTTTTCGAGGGCGGTTTCTTGGAACGCGTTTTTTTTGGACTTGGTCCATGTTTTCTGTTTGTCGGTAAGTTGGGCCGCATCGACCACGTCCTCCTCCTGCACGTCATCTTCAACCGAGGGTAGGTGCATCCCAGTCATCTTCAACCGGTAAGGCGAGCTTCAGTCGATCAGCCCGAGCTAATTTACAATGTCAGCTTCGCTCTCCGTATTCAAGAAACTAATCTAGGTACGTACTGAAGCATAATTTGAGCCAAGCATTGAACTTCCCACTGACGTCCGTCTTCCACGTCGGGTGGCTTTGCTTGAAGGTGTGGTTGCCTTGAGGAGTCCTGCCGCACGAGTAGCTGAGGAAAGGATATCAGTTTTACGTCACTGATGGAAATTTTGATTCACGTACACACGAGCAGTCAGCTCGCCTCCTGACCTTGGTGTCGGTCCTCCGTACATGGCGAACCCCGCCCATCCAGTTGTCTTGGTCAACATTGAATGAAATTGCGCCACCACTGCGTCCAGCTCATCTAATGACCTGGGATCCGTTTAATATCTTTGCTTTGACTGCGCCGATTCACTTACATTTGCACCGATGCAGGAGATGTTTCGAGAAGCTCCGCCTTGGCTTCTGCTCTCAGCCTCGCCTCTTTCTCTAACTCGGCCTTGAGCTCGGCCTTAACGTCGTCCGACTCCTCCTCCAGCATCTGCATGGCTACCGCGCGTCTCTGGCCCAAGCGTATTGCTGACAACCGCTTCGCCTTGTCGCTAGCACTCTCGTGGCCCTCACTCGCGTTCACGGTCAGGTCGGGCGCGCTGCACGCCAGCTCTTCCTGGATGCGCTCCGGATAGTTGGTCTGGTAAACCTCCACCAGCTGCCGGGCGCGGCGTCGTTTGTGATGACCTATTACTCCACTGAGCGTATTCTTCTTGGATCCCGACGTCGACACGCTCCTGGAGCCGTTACGTCGCTGATCATTGTTGTTACGGAACCAGGAGCGAAGCTGCTGTAAAGGTAGGTGGACCATCAGCGTCGTCGACGCGTTTGGACGCATCAAAAACTTACAAGTTTGCGCTTGGCCGTGGCGTTCCCCAGTGCCTCTTTCTGGCCGGGATCCAGGGCAATTCCAGAGTCGTTGTGAGGGAGTCCGCATGCTACCTCCTCTGGCCAGCGCACAGACCAGGTCTGCTCCAGTTCGACAAAAAACTCAGTTTGGTCGCCTGACGCCTTGCTCGACAGGTAGCCGTCCATTCTGCGCATTAAGAAAGCATATTGCATGTCGTTCGTCCATTTTTTCGCCCCCATCGTTGAGCGGGCAAGGTGGGGGAGTGCAGATAAGTGTTTGTTTTGCATGTGACCGATCCCCGATCTCAATCTGACCCATCTGACTGGATCTCAGCTCGTATCAATTCGTGCGGCTCGATCTGTAAGTACTGACTACGCCCCGCTTCAGAAGTTCTTCAACAATTTGCGGAACCACACGAATTTGCTGTCAAAGTCCATCCTGTTAGCGGTCCGTCGACGTCTTTGAACGGATAAAAAAAAACTCACGCGGGGTCCAGGGGAGTCTCGGAGTCTTTCGGCGGAAGTCCGCATGTCGCCTCCTCCGGCCAGCGAGAGCAAGATCATTGTTGTTACGGAACCAGGAGCGAAGCTGCTGTAAAGGTAGGTGGACCATCAGCGTCGTCGACGCGTTTGGACGCGTCAAAAACTTACAAGTTTGCGCTTGGTCGTGGCGTTCCCCAGTGCCTCTTTCTGGCCGGGATCCAGGGCAATTCCAGAGTCGTTGTGAGGGAGTCCGCATGCTGCCTCCTCTGGCCAGTGCACAAACCAGGTCTGCTCCAGTTCGACAAAAAATTCAGTTTGGTCGCCTGACGCCGTGCTCGACAGGTAGCCGTCCATTCTGCGCATTAAGAAAGCATATTGCATGTCGTTCGTCCATTTTTTCGCCCCCATCGTTGAGCGGGCGAGGTGGGGGAGTGCAGATAAGTGTTTGTTTTGCATGTGACCGATCCCCGATCTCAATCTGACCCATCTGACTGGATCTCAGCTCGTATCAATTCGTGCGGCTCGATCTGTAGGTACTGACTACGCCCCGCTTCAGAAGTTCTTCAACAATTTGCGGAACCACACACGAATTTGCTGTCAAAGTCCATCCTGTTAGCAGTCCGTCGACGTCTTTGAACGGGTAAAAAAAAACTCACGCGGCGTCCAGGGGAGTCTCGGAGTCTCTCGGCGGAAGTCCGCATGTCGCCTCCTCTGGCCAGCGAGAGCAAGATGTTTTTTTTCCATGTGAATTCCAATTTGGGACTCAAATTCTGACGGTCAGCCGGTCAGCTTCCTCTTGCTCGCTACTCTCATGCTTGACGCCCCGACCTCCGCTGAAACCAAGGCCTCCAGCTCCCCGAAAGAGGAGTTGGAGTCCTTGGTCTCCCTAGTCGCGGCCCTCTCGCAGATGTCGCTTGACATCGCCAAGCACTGCCTTGACGTCCAGAGTGCGTTCCTTTGCCTTCTTGGAAACGGTGCCATGACCTCAAACTAGCCCGACTTCCCGGCATTGTGGATGCAGTCATTGCTGCAGGTGTGGCAGCCCAGATCCGTAAGTCTCTGAATGATGCTGTACGATCTCGGGCTAAATACATCTCCCAGCACCTCCTCCCACCTGGGTGAGCGGTATCGCGCGCACTCCCGACGAGCTCGAGGCGGCCCATCCTGCGACTGAAGACGACGACTCCCAGGTGTTGCATGTTGTCACTGTTGGTCGGGAGCCCGGCCTGTACGCCACCGTGTGCATTGTCCATTATCTGCTGCATATCATACTGATTTTAATCTTTTGTAGCGCCCAATCGAACTACCAGGTCAATGGAGTTCCTGGCGCTGCCCGCCTGAGGATGCCCGGCCGGGTCGCTGCCCTCGCCTACTATCGCGCCAAGTACGCTGCGCACGAGGTCGAGAAGCTGGTGCCCGCCCCCGATCCGGCTCCTGCTCCATCGGCTGACGTTTGACTGGTTCGCTCAGTGTTGGGTAGTTACAGATTGTATTTGCATCGACTGCTGTGACAATGTACTCTGTTCCCACGTGCGCCCAATCCGGTCGTATCAAGATGGTGGTTGAATGGGGTATAATACCGCGTAACGTTATCTAACGTTACTTATGGACGACCACTTCACAGATCTTGCATCTCCATCAGAGAATCTCACGCCATTCTTGCACGGCGGTGCTTGTCTGATTTGTCGGCACCCGCGTGAATTGATGAAGAATGGCGCCTCGAGTCCAGAAGGCACGGTCGAAGGCTGTAGGAGTCGTCAGAGGCGCACAATTTAACGCGCTCAACTCTTCCTGTGCACGCCGTACTCGTTCGGACACAACACTTGTAGGAGAGATACGGGGAGGATTTCGAGCGCCTTTGTCGCACCTCCTTATCATCGCTTAGTATCAAAATAAAAAATAAAAATATGCGTGAACTCAACTGGGTGGTATACGTAGCTATTGGGATTGTGGACATACGAGAACCCTCTGAAGCCGGGGGTTGTGGATCATGATGCGCCGCGAGAGAGAGCCGGGTAGCAACCCGTGAGTCGCAAGAGGGAGAGCGAGAGCGGCGAGCAACGGCTCTGGGATGGCAGTTGAGTGTACGCTGCTGTGAGAACATGGTCTTACGGTGATGATTCCTTTTGTCCTAGCCTCCCCAGAGCCTCGACAGCGATACGCTCCTGCAAAGTAGGGGTGCGCCGGTGCAAGCACTCATTCTCCGTGGGCGGGTCTATTGCGGGCGTCGTAGTCGGCACGGCGTTGACTGCCATGTGGCGGTTCCTTCATGTGGGGACTACGCTTCAGCACAGGGAACGAAACGGTTTCTGAGAAACGGGACGCAGGAAAGGTACGTACTTATGCCACTGCGTCAAAGACTCCTCCATGCGTCGGCGCCTCATTTCGCGCGCTTGTTCCTCGGGGGAAGGGGAGGCTTCTCTACTTTTGTCAGAGTCGGGGAGCCCGTTGTCGGGTTTAACCACTGCTGTCTGGTCCGAGATGATGGGTGATTCCTCGTCGAATGGCTCTCGTGCGGCATGGTTGCTCGAGGGCGATCCATCTTGCGGGGCTGGCGCGGATTCTGGTGCATCACGGTCCACGACCTTCTTGGGAGGATCCCAGCGGCGCTTGAGGCGTTTTTTTTTCAGCCCTATTCCATGTTAGTAGTGAGAAAGCAAGGGAACACTACTCACTGCCTCTCGGCCTCCTGCAAACGACGCCGTTCGCGCGCTTCCGGATTTCTAAGTCAGCGCATAAGTGGGTAGAAGTTAGCAGACATGCAGTAAGGCATAAATGGACATACGTGGAATAATACTTCGCTTGCGCCTTTCGATGCGCAACCGCTTTTTCTGCGTTGTTGCGGCTATACTCCACATTTCAATGGCATCCATGATCCAGGAACAATGCTTACCCAGGTTGGTATGTCTCTGAGTCGGTGCGGAGGTTGCGAGGAACGGGCTTGGAGGTTTTGCGTGAAGAGGCAGATTTGGGCATGACGGCAAGGGTTAAGACAAGAGATCATACAATCACCATGATCATCTCTTCACCAAATGTTGCTCTGCCAAACACTTCATAGTCAACCCTCGTTCTGCACCGGCCAAAACCTCATGAAATAAACTATTCCAAGGTTCGTTCAACTCCTCTCAATTGATTGCTGAGAGTTTTAGCCATCAGGTAATCACAGGTCGGTTCTCAGAAACCGGTTATTCCTCTGGCTGATATTTTACCACCGTCATTTCGCTCAAGATTTGTCTGCACAAGATACTTCTAATAAAACGATGTGTTTTGATGCTGTCAGGAAGCATTGAACATATATCTACCTTACAGGACGCTCCAAAGACCATCAACCACATAAGTCGCTCCGTTTGAACTCAAGATCGGCCTCGCCTGTTGAAATTTCATTTCATAGAGATGTGGCGTGAAGTTTTACACCGGATAGCGTCCGGAATCTGACCCCCGCTTGGTGCGTCGCGGAATCTGGTGCCATATCTACCAGTGGCTGATTTTTTGCTACCGTTGTTTCACTTGAACTTCAGGTGTGGAAGGAACCTGTGAAGGAGAGGACGAGTTGATCACGCTCAAAAATCTTCTAGCATATCTCTACCCTGAAAGATGCTCCAATAACCACCCGGAAACGAACCTAGGTCCGCTCGAGCTCAATATCGACCTCGCCTGCCCAGATTTCACTCCAATGCAATGTCTCCTGAGATTTTACACTGGATAATGTCTGGGCTAATGGTCCTCTGCCCGGTGCATTGGGGAATATGGGTCGAATCTCTCGGTGGCTGATATTTCGATGCGTTATAGCTCTTTGTGTGTTGCACAGTTGTAATTGGCACGGTCTCCCTAATACAACTGACATTTCGAAAGACTTGAAAGCCTGTTGTAGCGCTCATATTAGCACAAATTCGTGGAGGCTGATATTGCTCTAGGGCACAGCCGAAGTTGATCATCGACCCATCAAATACTTGACATCAAGATCTCATACCGTCATGTCGACCGCCAACCAAACTAAATAATCCGTTCGTTTACTGAGCAACCAGGAGTTTCGAGTTTTAGAAGGTAGTTGAGGCTTTTACACGACATTGGAGAGGATGCAATTACTCGAGAGGCAGCCAAATATATTGCGCAGCGAGACGAAGAAGTGCACGGATTTTGGTAATTCGCGGTGTATCTACTCTCGGATCCACAAAGTAGCGGCTAAATTTCTTTTAGAGAGGAACCCGTGGGCATTTTTTACAAATGCGTTGTAATCAATTGCAATCACAAGTGCACTGCATTCTTGCCTATCTTTCGCACATCCCTCCATGACCTTACTCCGAAGCAAACCCCGAAAACCTACCCTAGGCCTGGCTGAAGGCAAGGCATTAAAACAAGGTGCGTTCACGTTTCACTTTACTTTTATTGACTCGAGAATTTTATTGACTTGAGAAATTAATACAGAGGCATTGGACGACTTTTGGGCGGGTGTTCCACACACAGTGGCAGTGGCCGCCTGGGTCTCCCAGCAACAAGCCAACTCCACACGATCGGCGGTGTATGAGGCAGCGGAACGCGCTGCCAAGGAGGCACGCCTTAAAAATCTGATTGCGAGGCGGGCTCGTGCGATCAAAGCGAGCAAGAACAAGTATCACAAGGAGAACGTCGACGCCCAGAAATTCGCAGGGGGATCGGAAGTTCGGGAGAAGCGGGAGCAGGAGGTAGATGAGCATGGGAAGAACTGGGCAGCGGCGGGTGTGCGCGTGGCGGCATTGATGGAACTGCGTAACGAAGGGAACAGGAAGCGTAGATACTCTTAATTGTATGTAGCGCGTTCAACCATCCCTTCCAAGTTCCAATCGCCAAAAGAATTTAGGGATGGGAACACCGATCCACCGGGCAGCGGCGGGTGTGCGCGTGGCGGCATTGATGGAGCTGCGTAACGAAGGGAACAGGAAAGCGTAGATACTTACATATGTAGCGCGTTCAACCATCCCCTTCCAAGTTCCAATCGCCAAATCTTTGATAGAATTTAGGGTTTCAGCCGATGGGAACGCCGATCCTGCCCAACGGCATCTTTGATGGCGCTTCTTTTGATGTGGCAATATCCTTGATTGCTTGGCTGCCGTCATGCAGTTAACCCCGACAACTCTTTTGCCGCCGAAATCAACGCCAGTTCGACCTGCGTATGGGCCCCAATTTCGTTCCCGGGCCCACCCCGACCTCACTCATGACGTCGACGACCTACACGCTATCTCCCGCAATATGTTTAGAGATCGCGCACTTTGGCCCACTTGCTGATCGCCTCACCCTCCTGCAAGTATCCCGAGGCGTCAACCTTGCTCTGCGCCACCTCTTGTACCGGAACATTGCGGTACGCCAGTCCACCAAAAGACTGGTTTCTACTTTGGCGCACAATCCGGATTTGCATCCGCTGGTACGTCTATTGGTCAATTTCCTGGGCCAACCGAGCACATAACAACATACTCGCGCAGGTGAAAAGCCTTTACTTTATGGATGAATCCGCGGGAGTCGATCAGGAAGAGTGGGCATATGTTTTCCCTGGCTTGCGAAACCTTTACTTCCTCGGTATCACTCCCGCCATCCCACTACCTTTCGCTATACTCATCCGCTGCCGCATACGGCTATTCGAATCGCTTGGCCCCGTTACAAGACGTTGGGAGGCCTTCATCCGTTCGCAGCCTTGTATAGAGGAGCTGATCTTGAATTCCTCTTTCGTTGCCCATCCGCCGGGCCCTGCGACGCTCCCTTTACTACGTGGAGTCAAGGGGCTTCCGCAAGATGTGGCCAAAGTTGCAGAGCGCCATTCCAGAGTTCTGGACATGTGGTTTACCTCCAAGCAAGCTTTGGCGCCGGAGGATTTGTCGAGGCTCGCGGTATCGGCGTCGCGACTGGAAACAATCCGAATTTCCGCGCTCAATCTTCTCTTGCTGTTGAGTGCTGCCCCTTCATTCGTCTCTACTCTGCAACATGTCTCCCTTGACGAAGACGAAACCTGGAGGGATTTCACGCTCCAAAAACCCGAAGGTCTGGTACGTCTCATTTCACATTCACGCACTTCCACTCGACTCAATTATTTTTACAGTCGACAACTCCACTCGCACGAGTGGCTGCAGTGCTCAGCAGCCTCGTTAAACTCGAAAGAATCTTGCTGGCCTGTTCGCGAGATGCGACAGATCGCTCTTTCCGCTTGTTGTCGCGCGCCGACGCCGTATGTTTCTCAGAGGCGATGGCTGAGCATTGCACCGCTCCGCAGTTTGCTTTCCATTTCCAGGCTGCGGATGGCCTGATGATTTGGGAGGATTGGGGCAGGCCGAACGAGAAGATCTTTCAAATCGGTGGCCATGTTGATGAGCTCGATGCGTATCACCACTCTGTCGGATGTTTTGTAGGACTCTTACGCGATCTGTAGAACAAATGTGTATTTCATGCGATCTAGATGCAATCAACTTCCACTACTTGAATCAAATTGCGCCGTTTGGGGAACGAATCGCATGCGTGCAAGTGTCTCGTTTCCATTGCACTCTGTCTCCTCCTCCCAAGCTGACGCCAGATGCCCAAGAGCAAACCACGTCGCTCCTGTGAGTTTTCATCGTCGTTTTTGAACGCAATAGGTTACTGAGAAGATAACTAGCTCATCGCGAGAGACCTCGTCTGCCGCCGGCAAATCTGCAGACGGGGGAATTCATGGCCGTGCCCACGGCCACTGAACTGGCCGCCATTGCGGCTATTCAAAAGGCCGATAAAGAAGCCGCTCACGAGTGTTGGCTGGTACATTTTGTCGCGCCGATTTACGATAACATTGTGCAGTGGGGCCAGGGGAAATTGAAAGACGAGTGCGTCGATTCCACTTACCTCCTCGGAAGAACAAATGCTGATAAATTTGCGATAGGTCTGACAACCCCTCCTTGTCGACTACAGAAGGCGCCGAGAGGGATGTCGCTCTAGCCCAAGCCATTACCATGGCTGTGAGTCAAATGCCCGTCCCGGAACGACACCAATATCTGCGGGAGCGGTCGTGGACGGTAGCGCGTGATGTGTACGAGGATTACCTGCGCTGTTTGACCGAAGAGAAGCAGGACGCCGAGGATGAGTACGCCGATATGCCGGAACTGGAGGTGGATGAGGAGGTTTCATATGTGTATTGTCGTTGTGACCATAATTGTCGTGTTCGTGCTAGGTTGTAGTCGTAGTCCCATAATTTATGAAGCAGCAAAAATTCATTGGGGCTCCGTTGTGCTATCTAATTCTTGCTCGCAGACGTTCGTCGTTCGGCGTCCGTGGTCCGAGACAGGGGTGCTGTTCGGAGCATCATCACATCAAACATACCGAATATTGCAGAAACCATCAGATGGGTTCTTGTAGATCTTATCGCTCCTCCTCTTTGTTTTATCCACCATGCCCCGCAGATCCTCCAAGCGTTCCAGTACGGTCTGAAGCTGCCAGAAGGCTGCACACACTGACCTAGCTTTCACAGGACGTCTACGTAGTCGTTGGCGCTGGACCTACTCTTCGTTGGGCATTTCGGCTGGTAGGCACCTGTTTTTGCAGTCAAAGACGGCTCACCGAATGATTCGTTGTAGCGGATGTCCAGCAAGACGCGCAAGCCTGGGCAGCTCACCAGGCGTCGGCAACAGGGGGATGGGGGACGCTGGCAACGGGGGGATGGGGGTCAGGAGAGGGATCGGCGTCGGAATGGCCCTTGCAACAGGGGACTGTGGCTGGAGGATGGGCAACCGGAGGATGGGGCATCGACCCCGATGATCCGTCGGGAGGATGGGGCTCTGGCTCGACGTGGGACGATTGAGAGGGGGGACTCGTAGTAGTTTATTCAACGCTGCTTGGATTTCTGCTTTTTCTGTGTGTGAGAGCAATACCGTGCCCCTAAGTCGGTAGATCACTCGTCCTATCAAGCACGTGATCGCATTCTCTCGTTTGTGCACAACATCGCATGGCCCGCAAGGGCCATGCGATGTGACGTGAATCTTCTCCTCTGACAAGTCCTCCTCGCATAATTGGATGCCCAGAAAAAAACAAATCGTCCACGAAGTAGTGCCCGACAGCGACGACGACCAGGACCTCGATCCTGAATACATCCTCGAGCGGCATGTCGAGAACACGCAGGAGGGAGGGGGGCGTTATGAGTACTCGAAGCTCCCTGCTCCCGCGTCCCCCAACAAGCCGAAGAAAAATCACGCGGCTTTGAATCCCGACACCAGGCTCGAGCTCGAGACTTCCCATTTTGACGGCTGGGAGGGAGAGGCTGACTTGTCCTCGGCCAACGTAATAGAGGACGAACCAGTCTATGATTTGGTGAAGGAATCCCGAGCTCTCCGACGTTCGGTAAGTGCTGGTCATTCTCGGCCTTGGTTACCGCTCACCCTTTGAGTAGGATGACCCGACTAGGCTTTGGGTCGAGAAGGGCAGGCCCCAAATCTATCTGGACGAGATCCTGCGCCTCAATGGCAGAAACAGCTATGACGGGGACTGTATCATCTGTGCGAACGAGGATGCTTCTGCAGTATACCGCTGCCGCCACTGCTTCACGGACGACCTCTACTGCCAGACCTGTATAGTCCGAGTGCATGCCAATTCGCCTCTGCATGGCATCGAGGTAAGACACAACCATCCTCCGAGGCTTTCGTTTCGCTGACTCAATGCAGGAGTGGACTGGCAAGATGTTTCAGCGCCGGACTCTGAGGGAGCTTGGCTTGCGCATTCAATTGGGACACGGCAAGTTGGGCACGGGGCGGAAAGGGGTGTGTGTGCTGCCCAGCCCTGCCGAAGACTTCGTTATCGTGGACACCCAGGGGATCCACGTCGTTAACCTTGACTTTTGCAACTGCTCCACCGCGCGCGGCCACGACATCCAACTCCTACATGCGCGACTGTATCCTTCTACGGCCCTCGCGCCGCGGACTGCTGCAAGCTTTCGCGTCCTCAGGCGATTTCATTTAATGACGCTCGAATCCAAGTGTTCGGTTCCCGAATATTACAAGGCGCTTAAGAGAGAGACCGACAATTCTGGGACGGAAAAAGTTAGGGTACGTCGTGTATGAGATGTGCGGACAAAGATATGTGCTGACCCAGATGCAGGATCGGTACGATGAGTTCCTGCGTATGACGCGCCAGTGGCGCCATCTTCAAATGCTCAAACGTGCGGGGCGAGGGCATGATGAGAGAGGTGTCGAAGGTACAAAGCTGGGGGAGTGCGCGGTGCTGTGCCCAGCATGCCCGCAGCCCGGAAAGAACCTTCCGTCTGACTGGAAAGATGCGCCCAAGGAAAAAAAGTATGTATAAGCGCGACAAAAATTTGGTGGCGAACTGATTATGATTCAGATTCCTTTATGCACTGTACCTTGCTCTCGACGCCAATTTCAGGATGCGTCGGAAGAAAGTCTCGAGCGAGGAAAAGGACCCTTCGCTGGGCGACGGCTGGTCTTTTTACGTCCAAGTCGCCGCTTACTACACTTATCTGGCGCAACATTGGAACGAGAAGCAGCCGGTAATGTCACTCTGCGCACGTGTTGTGGCAAAAGCTGACTAGGACTCCAGCGCAGCACCTGCGTAGCCCACGACGCCGTGGATAAGCCAGATCGCGAATCGCGAGGGACTGCGTCGTCCGGGATTGCGACCGTAGACTGCGCCCGACATAACTTCAAGCGCCCATACTCTGTTGGCGACCTGCAGCTGGGCGAGAGGTTCGTCCTTTGCTGCAGTATTGACGCCAGTAACAGCTAACCCTCGTCCTTAGGTATCTGAATATGGACTACATTTTTGTTATGGGTCTTGCCGACAGCGAAATGGCGGAGCTATACGTTTCTTACGACATCGCGTGCCAGTGGCACAAAAACATCTGGGACCGAATGAGCAAATTCCCCGTCAGGATTCAGGAGCGGATGAAACGGAAGCACATGGTGTTCCTGATCCCCAAATTCCATCTCCCCGCTCACATCGCCGCCTGCAACATTCTGTTTTCGTTCCACCTCCCAAGATATGTCGGGATGACAGACGGGGAGGCTCCGGAGCGCGGGTGGTCGATGCTGAATCCATTGGCGAGCAGCACCGCCGAAATGGGCCCGGGGATGCGGCGCGATACTATCAACGACGCGTTCAACGACATGAATCACCGAAAGATAATTGGCCTGGGTAAGCGGCTTGCCATTGAACGGGCTTCGTAACTGACTGTTTTCACAGGACAGTGGCTCGTGCGAAAGCTGATGGAATGTGTTCCTGAGCTTGCGACGGCATCCCACGAGCTGGACGAGTTGGAGGTTTCGATCCGGAAGATGGGGGGCAGCGACACATTGAAGGAGTGGCGAGGGGAGGTGGAAGCATGGGAGGAGGACGAGAAAAACCCCAATCCTTTCGAGTCGCGGGCGAAGGAGAAGACGGTGGTCGATGTTCGGCTGGAGATGGCGGATGAGGTGGAGAACGAGATGGATGCGCAGATGGATGTGGACTCGGAGGAGGCCGACGAGGCAGCCCGAGACATGATGCACGCGACGGAGATGATTGGGATGGGGTTACAGCTCGAAGAGTTGCAGTACGTTTCCATTGCTCTTTTGTCCACACCCGGCTGAAATTGCAATTAGGCGAAACCTGGGCTTTGATATCGCAGGCACCGGAAACCATCCATCCCCGGACCAGCAGCTCAACCTGACTGAGCGGGCAAACAAGCTCAGGCGAAAAATCCTTACCTGGATGGATAGCCAAGTCTTATTTGTCCCTCATGTCGCACTGTTACGCGCCGAAGAGGATCGAGCGCGTCAGAGGATCTCGGCCACTCAGTCGCAGCCCGGAACCCAGGTCCACCACATGGCGCTCTGGCTTCCATCGAGCATCAAGGACGACATTGCGTGCAACAAGAAGCTCCGCGAATACGAGTTTCGTCTTCGAGAGGCTCAGGCGCAGGAAGCTTTGGATCAAGTTCGCCAGCAACTCCTTTTGCGCACCCACCTGTACAAATTCAAGGACCGCTTCGTTCGCGGGGTACGGGCAAACATTCGTTCCACCACCAAGATCAAAGGGTTGGAGGAGAGGCTTCGGCGTAGCGCCGCCCGATACCGAGCGGCGCGGAAGGCGTTGGCGAATCTCGGGCGGGTGCTGAATGAGCACGCATGGGAGGCTACGTTACTCCCCTTGCATCCGGAGGACGTGAGGGGCATGCCGCGGGCGTTGTTTCATGACCCGGAGCGCAAGAAACTGATGATGAAGAGGGGTCCGCAGGCCAGGGCAAGAGCGGCTGAGATGGGACGGCAGGCAAAGGAGAAGATGTCGTGGATATGGAGAGCTCCAGGTGTCGAGGAAGGGGAGGGATTGGGCATGCACGAAGGTGGGTCGGGGCCACACCGAATCTCCCAAACTGATTATCTCAAAAGCGCTCCGAATCGAATGGGCCAAGACGAGGGCCCGATTCCTACGGCAAGCTGAACAGCTCGAATTGCTGGAAGAGGAGGCCCGGCGGATCCTTGCCTTCCTACGATGGCAAGCGTCGTGGTGGCTCCGCCGTGCTGGGATGCGTCGCCAGGCCCCTGCAAAGCCGGATGAGCTCGAGGCTGGGGTGGTGTACGCTCCAGCGGACAGTTCCTACACGGAAGGGAATGTGGCATATGCTCACCGACAAGCCGCACGCCTGACCACCCTTGCGGACCTTTTTTCGAAGGAATGGGAGGATGTGGAGGATATCATCAGCATGGGCAAGATGGCAGCGGCACGGGACCTACCTCGCGACGAGGAGGGAGAGGGAGAAGGAGAGGGAGAGCGAGAGGGAGAGTGAGAGCGAGAGGGAGAGTGAGAGGGAGAGCGAGAGCGAGAGGGAGAGCGAGAGCGAGAGGGAGAGCGAGAGGGAGAGGGAGAGGGAGAGGGGGGAGAGGAGGATCGCGTCCCGGAGGACGAGCTACCAGTACCCCCTCGCCCCCCACCTGGTACCCGCTTCGCCAGTGCCTCCTCCTTTTGTCCCCCCCGCAGAGTTCGCCGCAAGACTGACATCCCGCATTCTCAGCGTGCTGCACCGACACGTGTGTCGCTATGAGGCGGACGACTCCGGGCGTCTTCCCTCACCGCGTCTCCTTGGCACTCTTTCCCCGCTCTTTGCACGCCTCTCTCCCCGCTCCCCACGCGTCTCCTCCCGCTCCCCACGGCCCCTCCCCGCATCTTCCATGTCGGGGGTCAGGTCGAGTGCGCAACTGACGCCTGTGGAGAGCTTTATTCCCATGAAGCCACCGAGGAGCATCCCCCGCATCTCCTGCGCTCTGTACATCGGCGATACTGTGTGTCGCTGCGACGCCGGCGATGCCATCCTCTGTCCCCGCCTGTCCTTCGCCCTCCACGCGCCTCACTCCCCGCTCCCCGCGCGTCCCTCCCCACATCCCGCGCGTCTCCCCCGCTCCTCGCGTGCCTCACTGCCTGCCCCCACGCGCCTCCTCCCGCCGCGGGCCCCCGCCCCGCATCGTCCCTGTCGGGTTAGGTCGAGTGCACTCCTTGGAGAGCTGCGACGCTGGCGACGCGTGGCATGGTCCTTCAGCGACGCGTGGCAGTCCCCGTCCCCTTCGCCCTCCCCGTGCCTCACTTCCCGCTCCCCGCGCGTTCGTCCTCGCAAGCGGGGCATTCTGCAACCCCGCCTCTCCTTCGGCTTCCCCGTGTCTCAGTCCCCGCTCCCCGCGTGTCTCTCCCCGCAAGCGTCTCCCGCTGTGCAGCGGGCTCCTCTCCCCGATCGTCGTGCCCCCTCCCCCTGTCGGCTCCAGTGGCTCAGGCGTGCGTTCGTCCTCACAAGCGGGGCATTCTGCGACCCTGCGTGTCTCTCCCCGCAAGCGTCTCTCGCTGTGCAGCGGGCTCCTCTCCCCGATCGTCGTGCCCCCTCCCCCTGTCGGCTCCGGCGGCTCAGGTCGAGTACACCCCCAACGGCTGTGGAGAGGGGGAGCATCCCCCACATGCCCTGTGCTTTGTAGATCGGTGCCACCATCCTGGACGCACATGTGTCTACACTGGCGACGCGTTGGGTATGGCTCTCCTTGCGCCTGTGGGACATGTGCATGCCGTGGTGTGCCACGGGGACTGCGTGCATGCGTCAAGGCAGTACCTACGATCCCGCAGGCCTCATCCCTGTTATCGTGTGTTATCGTGTGCTGCTTTCAGCAAGCCGCAAACCGAACGAATTTGGTTATTTCGAGGTCCATATTCCACCCCGTTTGTGTAGCTACTTAATACTATGCTTGCTACATAATGCGATTTACCCCCGATTTTATGGGATTTTTTAATGCTAATTTTCGTCGCCGTTGGTGGCGACGTCCAGCACGTCTGATCGACGTCTGTCCCAATGCGTATAATGCTGCTCGCCGTGCGGCATCGCCTTCGACGACGACAGCAGACCCTTGGGTGCTGCGTAGCCCAAAACGGTGCCGCTAAGCGGCCTCTAATGCGATGGATCAGCAGAGCTCTGATAAGAGCCAACGATGTATCGCGTTTTGGCTCTCATTTGAGCCCGCGATGTATCGTTAGCCCAGCCTCTGGTGACGCGACTCGTTTCCTCACCCTCGACGACCAAGAGCTTTGGGAACTCGTCCCCGAGTTTACCGATCCCGCCACTTCCTTCGCGCAGTTCACTGCCGCGATATTTCGCCTTTATCCCGAAGCCGACCCCGACCGCAGATATTCGCTCCAAGATCTCGATGCTCTCGTTACCGAGTTTTCGCGCACCGAGTCATTATCCCGTGCCCGCTTCACAGAATTTTATCGCAGGTTCTTTGTCATATCCACGTTCTTGCTCGCCAAAGATCGTCTTTCTGTTCATGAGCAGAGCCGCAGCTTCGTTCGTGCCATTCCCACGCATGTTTGGCAACCCGCACACATACACCTTCGCATTACATGTCCCAACGTCCATCCGTGCGATCCGTACCCGCTACCCCGACCTTCGCGATGCAGTCGACTTTGTCCTGCTCGACCCCGACTCTCATCTTCAACCGCCTGCGACTTCGCCCTCACCCATGCCCATTTCCATCGAGTCCTCTGCGCCCCCAGAACCATCTATTGCCGCACTCGTCGATGCCGTGCATGAGCTCATAGAGCTTGCTTCATCGCAACATCAGCTGTCCCCCGCCACTTCGCATCTCGACTCGCAGCCGCCCCCATCACCGCGCCCCGCATCGTGCTCATATTGCAGCGACCCCGCGCATTTCATCGCACGTTGTCCGCTCGCTTCCGCAGATATTCGCGCCGGTATTTGCAAGCGTAACGCCGAAGGGAAAGTTGTTCTCCCTTCCGGCTCGTTCGTTCCGCATTGCATCGTAGGTCCGAACCTTCGCACGCGCATTAGCTCTTGGCACAGCGAAAATTCTGCACGTTACACACCTGTTTCGGATTCCCCACACGCCGCCGTCGCCCCACGTCCCTCGCCCTTGCTGCCTTCCTCCTCGCACGCATCGCACATCGCTTCCAACGTCGTTCCTGCATCCACATTCGCACCAGCTCGTACACTCCCCGCTCGAAGCCGTATCGCAGATCTCGAGTCGCAGCTCGCAGCGCTTCGTTCTCGCGCTTCGCATTCGTCGCAGCCGCAGCCTGTGTCATACACTGGCCCATTGCAGATCCTGTCGCAGTTCTTCGCACAGATTCCACCTTCCGAGTCGTGTGTTGTCCCCAGTGCGCCGATTTCGCCTTGGCATCGTGTTTCCGCTCCAGTGCCCGGGTCTACCTTCCGAGTCGAGCCAGAGCCGTCTTGTGTAGCGTCTCCGCATTGCGTCAAAGCCCCTAGTTGTTTTGTGCAGCAGCAGGCTGTCCCAGAGTCGGAAATTCCGTGTGTACAGTTGTTCCAGCCCCCAGAACCATTCCAGCAGTGTCCTCGTCGTGTCGTATCGAGCCAGTATCCCGCGCCGTCGCCGCAGTCGTTCCCCACGCCGCACTTAGCGCCACAGTCCCGCGCTTCGAGCCCCGGTCGCGTGCAGTCGTTACAGCCCCCGGATTCGTCTCAGGAGCGTCCTCATCGAGCCGTCTTGATCCAGCACCCAGCATCATCGTCCCAGTCGTGCCACGCGTCGCCGTCATTGTCTCGGATTCGCACTCTGAATCCCGCTTATGTGCAGCCAAGTCCAGTTGCCTTCGCCGAGTCATTGCCGCGTCTTCACGATTCCGAACTCGTTCCACCCCTTCTAGCCCCAGATTCGAGTCCTTTCGATGCCCCAGTCGAGCTCGTAGCCAGCGCCTAGCCCCCGTATTTGTTTTGGGATTTTGCGATAGGTTTTCACGGTCCTACGGATGTTCCAGTCTCGATGCGCACCTCACCTTTCATCCGTTCCATTTCTTGCATTTCCTCGACTTCTTGGTCTGTTTTCGACGTCCCTTCGACACCCGCATGCTGTGTTTACCCCACGAGTCAATATTACAGTTGGGAGGACCCAACTGCGATGCACCTTGATTTTCTTTGCCCATTCTCTCCATCCCCTTTCCATCCACCGCTGCCCGCACTTCTCTTCGTCCCTGGCTCGGTCCCATTATCACATTCGAGTTCACTTGGTCGCTGTTGCCCTTGGTGACCGAGGACGGTCACATTTTCAGTTGGGAGGAGATGTCGAGCTCCGCACACGGCTGCGCTCGGATCTAGTCCGATTGCCGGAATGCCCGATTTCATGTACCTCAACCTGTCCAATGTACCTTATACCTGTGCACTGCTATTTTAGTTACTCACTATTTATTCTGTACCTTTCTTACTGTTATATACGATTTATTCCCCCGATTTCGCCTCAGCCTCGTATGCCGCCGCTCCGTTAGTCCCTCATCTTTACTATGCTCGCCTTGTCCGTCTCGTCCCTCGTCGTTCTCGTGTCCCTCGCCGTCCCCGCTGTCTCACTCACAAACACTTCGATCCCCCATATTCCTTATTTCCACACCATTCCTCCACAGCCGAGTACCTGGCAGGAGCTGGCCCACTCGCACAATTATATGCCTTTGATTCTCCTCGCCTCCGCGCTTGGATGGTTCATTGGTTCGTCAGCGTCCTCGGCTTGCATCTACATACACCCTGGATTCTTCGAGGTGCGGTATATTTACGATTGCAACTACTTTGATGTCTTGGGTCCATCTACCACGCTGGATTGCCCTGAAGTGGCGTATCATTATCTTATGTATTCTTCTGCCGTGGCTGGCGCGAAGTTCGATACATCGCTGTCTGTAGCTCATTCGGAAGGGAATGCGGCGTGCATTTTTATTTTTGCTCCCCTCAACAATTTGAGCATGCAACAGGTGAATTCGCCGATTCTGCAGGCTTGGTCTGCGTGCTTGTAACAAGAAAGGTAGTTAGCTAAGTCAAACAAGTCAACATAGTAGGTGGAAGAACAGTAATGTAAGAGAGAAAAGAAGAGAAGACAGAGGTTTCCACAATTTGCGCCTGTGCAGAGCCTCAAACGCGACCCCCCTTCCCTCTTGTGGGTCCATTTAAATGATTTTGCATGTTATAGTGAGGAAGACTTCGCGTAAAGGGCGGATTGCCCGGTGGCATATTTGGAACAAGTTTTGAAACCTCAAGATTTTCAGTGTCTAGCTTTTTCCAGGAAGATCTGGATCCTGTAGAGGAAATCCGAGTCCGCGATTTCCTTCTGACAACGTTCTCGCGTTTCTGGTTGGCGTCATAATTTAATCGGTTTTTGAAGATTCCACGGCGACTAGTTTCGACTTGGTTTCGACTGCGACTAGATCTGTTGCGGGTCCAGCCAGATAAGTATAGTGTTTTGCACGGCCCGGCCTGAAGCCCTGAAGCCCGCCAAGCCGGGCCCCACAAGCCCGAGCCGAGCCGGGCCCTAGACCGGGCTTCATCGGGCCCAGGGCTTGGGCTTGAAATTTTTCAAGCCCTGCCAGGCCCCTAAGCCCGGGCTTGGCCGGCCAAATATTGCCGCGCCAACTGATGTTAGTGTGTATTGATCCAAGTCTCTCAAGTACCTCAAACATTTAACAGTGTCATGATTTCCCTTGCTCCTGTACAGTTTGGGATCTCGGCACCACCTCGCTGTCCGGTATAAAAGTCAGAAACATCATGACTTCACGTAATTTTTATTGATGGCAAAATGTATCGAGTTGTTAATCATGTCTTCGGTAAGTCTGACATCGCTTGTACAGACCCCCCTGATTGACTCGGAGGTATGTCTTTGAGTTCTTTTCACTCACTTATTATTTTCCGGGAGTTGATTGTATGGTTCGAAGGAGCACCCCAAGTCTCTGCTATTTGTTTACATGCTACCGGAGTATGTATCTGCCGAGTATTCTGGTGTCTTGTATTCACCACAGGTCGTGCTCCTGGAGTTGCATAGTAGATTTGCTGTGGATAATTACGAGACTACGAGTCGGATGAATGCGAGTTGGATGTAGATATGAATGATTAAAATTTGGTATTTTACCTGATATTTTGACTTCCAGGCCCGAGCCTGAGCCCAAGCCGGGCTGGGCCAGGCCTCCCCCAGGGCTTGGGGCTCACGCCTCAAGAAATGGAAGCCCAAGTCCTCCCAGGCCGGGCCCAAGCCCCGGCTTTTAGGCCGAGCCGGGCCCTGCAAAACACTAGATAAGTAGTGTTACTTGGCTCGTAAGGTGCGTGTGTGACTCATCAAGCCAACATTTGCAAGCAGCCTTTGGGCGTCCACAACGGCAATGCGCTGCGTATCTGACAGCAGCATTGGGGCAAGTCTACCCTTCCATCTCAATTCATTGTCTATGATTTATTTCAAGTTGTTCATTGCCGAAAGTCGTGTCGCATCATGTCGCACCCCACCCCCAGGGCCAGCCAAGTGCCGCTGTCATAAAAGAAAGGTGTGTTTTAAAAACTTGACCACAAAATTCAGGTGCATTGAGCACACAGACACTGAACCGACATGAAATGTGGCTCTTCTGTCTCCGGTTAGTAATCTTTGATAAAATTGAGGAACACGGTGGGCCGACTCAAGTTTCCCTTGTCTCTGAACATTTACTGAAAGAAATTCAGGTACATCAAGCAGACGGAGGCTCTGGAAAGTGTCATATGTCAGGATGAAAAGCAATACATCCTTGTTCTGCACCCCAAAAGTCGAAAAACGAGGACAATCCTGTGGTGGGAATTTCCGGACCCGATATTTTCGCGATGTATTCCTTATCCCCCGGAAAATTCAGAACGACCTATATAAATGGTTCGGCCATTCGATAAAAGTCCATCATTCTCGATCTCACACCATGAACATCGACGAGGAGGCCCTTGTCGAGCATCAAAAGTCTTCTACTGAACTGTTCGTCTACTCCAGGCTTGCGGAGAAGGCCGTCACTGTCTCCTGGTAAGCTAGCCGCTCCATATTGAACCGTTCTTCCCACTCATGGGTACATTGTCCTTAAGGCCTCAACACAATGGCAACAAAATCCAGCCACATGGACTCAAGGTTTACCTTCGGGCACGCGGACTCTTTTTAGAGTGTTTTTGCGGGTTTCAGTCCAACCGCCTCCACCCAAAATCCTGCCAAATTGTTGTATCCAGTGTGACGAAGGACATTCTTGGATTCTGTCATCACGATAGTCCTCGATGCACCTTCAAAAGTATGTCTAGCCTCTTCTGATTCGTGTTCTCTTTTGACCAAGACTCTAGTCAATTTCACGAGGATCTACAAAACATGTCTTTTGAAGTCGTCATACCTGCACCTTCCTATGCTCCGTAAGTTCTGCTATTCTGTCAGGGGAACCCCCGCTCCGCGCGCCCTTCCGGCTATTCCTCCGGCCTCCACTCTGGCCTCCACTCTGGTTTCCGTTCCGGCTTTCCCTCCGGCTATCGCCCCCGACCTTCTGCCCGCCCGTTCTCGGTGGCACGTGCTATGTGATCAGGCCCGGGATCATTGTAGATACCTCCGGACACGTGCTACTTGGTAGTTACTAATTAGTATATAAGGTTTCGCCTAGCATGGGGGTCCTCATCCTTTCTTCTCTTTGGATTCCCCCGCTAGGTGCATAGTATTCCCGCTCCTGTATTATAGTACCCATAATATTCTTCGGATTCCCCTGCTAGTTTCTGCACCCCGCGCTGAGCTTAAGGTTGCCCTTACATATTCAATATATATTGTCCAAGTGACCCACAGTTAATCAAATCAGAGAGCGGAGGTGCCCCCGATATGGAGACGCTTCTGGTTGCCTTCAACCTATGCCGCTTCCCTTGTCAAGATATCGCCCCTCATTTTGAGGGATATCTTAGGGAACACACATCGCTTCATCTGGCTGAGACTAGGCAGTTGAGTGGGACTTTCCTATTGCATGGTTCATCAAGTCGCAAGCTGAAAGGTATGCTCTCAATTATTGCTTAATTATTTTCCTTGCCTGATAGGCCATCCACAGCGACTTACAGGTGCCATAGCTCCTGTTACGCTCGATTTTAGAGGCAGATCCCCGCATCGAACTCTCGTTATTTCGAAATTGACAACCTGTACCCAACCCGGCAGACGCAAACAGCCTCTATGTTAGGAGCGAATCACGCGATTGCCAGCCCATCTAGCATCCCGATGGACAGCGTCTCCGCTCCCCTTCACCACGTCGGTGATGAGGAAGGTAAATACCTGCGCAAGCTGATGAACGGAGAAGGGATATCGGCCGAAGTTTGGGATGGTCTGGTGGAAACTTCTACCAAGTGTGGGTTGGTTTTCACTTCAAGTGCGCTCAAAATTCACAAGAAGTGTTGCCTCGGAGCGCTGATTGTTGTCTAATCTGAAATCATTGTGAACTTTAAGTACATGGTTGAAGCAACGTTGAATAACTAGAGTCTCTTTTCTTGAATAACAATGTCTTTAGCTCATAACATTCAAAAGTAGTCTCTAAGTAGAGCTTTTTTGGATGAAAAGATTGTAAGGAAACCTGAATAACACTGCGTAGTCGATTGTTCGTCTGGTTTGATTGAATCGTGACCAGTGTGACAACAAGGAGCGGCCGTACATATTATTCTCGTAAGACGTGTTCAACTCCGCACTTGATCTAGACCACCTAGCACCTATTCATTGATACGAAGGTACCTTCTTTATTTCTCCACTAATTGTTGTAAACAGCCCTCTACTTGTGTGGCCTTAAGGCAGAAGACTTGCGACGTGTGACGGCTTGTGACTCTCCTGGCTGTTCAATTTTCTGAACCGTATTTTAACCCAGGAGTTGAACGGTACTCTTCCACACAATTTTAGACAACTGTAGTTATCCTCTTAAGGCTACTGAGTTTTTTTCCGAGGTTTCCCTTTGCCAATGCGGCCTCATAACTCGTTCTTTCTTGGTACACGATCCGATCCGAATCATCCAATCATCAATCGCAACACCGTTTCGATCAACCGTCGCGCCGCTCTACAGAAAACAAAGCATTCCTGGTTCCCCAGCAATCTGTTTGTCATGCCTGGTTCCGGATACGCACATTAAGGAAATATCTTCTCACTTTCTATGTTTTCCGTATGTTTTCCATATTTTCCTTCTTCCTTTCAATGTTTTGGCTTGAACTCACTGCGAATGATATTTCTCAGGAGAAATTTAGACCTTCCAGTCCTCCAACGGTTTCCCGGGTCCTTGCCCACGCTGCACACGCTGAGAACCGAACAGTGCGCCACTTTCCCCAAATAGAAGCGAGATTTGATCGGAGTCGTACCAGTCGACTCAACACTGGTTGGTCGAAGGCTTCGGGAGAGTGCAAATGTGGTGCCGCGTTGACAGTAACACTGACAGATTGTCCCCACGCCCCACGGCACTACCATCCCGGGTGCTTATACACAGAGCAGCACGTTCTGCTTTCCCGACCGCCATGTCCTTCGCTCTCAATGGTACCCACATCGAGGGAGGGAACTTCAACAATGTGGCGGGGAATATGACACAGGTCTTCAACTCCACTGTGAGACCAATTGGCCCCCAGGCAGACCCTGGACGACCTTCTGGTGTGCTCATTTCCTGTCTGCCCGCTTCTCGGTATAGTAAAGCTCAGTCCGAGGTCTTAACAATCTTAATCGCCGTAATCGCTGCCTGCATCCCACTAGCTTGGCTGATAGCACAAATCCAATGTCTCCAACGATTGAATATGATGGCGTGGATGAGGTGGCCGCTCGCTTCATACCCCCGCACCTCGATGGCGGGGAGAGTAGAGCCCACCTCACGGATATTTCCACCGCCTATAACAGTGTGGGGGGTAACATGACACAACTCAATGTAACTTCATACGGTGAATCAGGTATGCAATACTCAGTTCGCTACACAGGCTACAAACTGATTATATCCCCATAGGAATCGACATTTTGTACCGTTCCGTGGTGATGGAAGCCCTACACAACTCGGGGGAGCGATTCCCTGAACCTGCCTGCCACCCGGGGACACGGATTAGGGTTCTCGAAGAGCTGAGAGCCTGGTCCGTCGACACGAGCCCAGAAAGCTCCATTATGTGGCTTTACGGTGCGGCAGGGATGGGCAAATCCGCCATCGCGCAAATGTTTGCGGGAGACTGCCAAACACAAGGCCGCCTTGGAGCCTCCTTTTTTTCAGACGTGGACATCCGAAGCGCGGAATGTGGAATGGTGTATTCACAACGCTGGCGTACCAGCTGGCGACCTCGATTTCTGAACTACTCCTCCCGGTTCAACAGGCTGTTGAGGGTGATAAACTGGTCGTCGGCCGCGCCATGACGGTGCAATTCCAAAAGCTCCTTTCATACCCTTTCCAAAACACCCCAAGCCTTCAATTTATGCCCGTCATCGTACTCGACGGCCTAGACGAATGCATGGACCACAAGGTCCAGCAACAAATTCTCCATCTCTTCATCACGGCGATTCGGGGACCATCTTCCTGTACGACTTCTGATAACGAGCCGCCTGGAGCCACACCTCCGCGAAACACTTCAATCCAAGGACACCTTTTCGATCTGCCGCCATTCTGAACTTTCTGCCGACGACTCTGCTTACAACGATATCAGAATTTACCTGTGGGAGGAGTTCTCCAGGATTTATCACGAATTTCTAGGCAGGGGAATCGACCTTGGACCCAGTTGGCCAGCTTCCAAGGCAGTCACACATTTGATCAAAAAGTCATCCGGAATCTTCATATATGCCGCTACTGTCATTCGCTTCATCGGCGATGAATACACGCATCCAGCTGAACGACTCGCGGCCGTGTTGAGCCTGGATCCGAGAAGCACTGCCCCACTCGATGATCTCTACACTGAGGTCCTCTCAGTCGTGCCTCCTGAGTCAACACGGCTTCGTGTTCTCCATGCCATTTGGCAAGGTACCCAAGATAGTTGTGTTGCGATGCGTCCAGAACATATCGAGACCTTTTTCCTACTTCCTCCTGGATCCGCCCGTCTTGCCTTGCGTGCCCTCCATTCACTGTTCTATGTCCCACCGATTTTCACTCGATTCGGTGTCCCTGATAATGTTTATCCTTTACACGCATCATTTGGTGATTATCTAGGCGACCCACGACGGTCAGGGTGGTGGTGTGTATCAACCACATGGCTACATTCAGATTTCCTTCACTGCGCGCTGCGGTTACTGTCTTCACCCCCAAGCACAGCAGATACCAGGAACTTTCACCTGTGAGACAGACACATATTCGCGTCCATGCTATGTGCACTCACTTTGATTTCTGCAGAAACGTTGTGGGTGGCCTCCCGCGGCTCCTCAGTTATGTCACTCCATGCAACACATTGATAAACCTCCTGCGCCATGAACAGGTCCAGAACACTATTTTCTCCCAGTCTCGGAACTCGGAATCCTGGCCAAAGGTATGTAGTCTTCAAGCTCCAGTTGGTCCTGTCCAACAATATTTTACTGGGGTTCAGGGTACCCACGAGACCTAATCCAACTGTGGGAGGACCATCAGTTCATCGCAGAGCTGGTTGACTGCTCAGTTGACCGCTCACCAAGACCGAATAAGGCTCCTCCGACATACAAGTTCGATGCAATCTATCGCGAGATCCTCCCCCAAAACCCAGACCTTCTCTTTCTTCTCAGACCAACAGTCATTCACCATGATCTGAACGGGGTCATGTTTTGTCTCGGCCCACAGCACAACTTTCGAGTCTTTCAGCCATTTCTCAAGATCCGCGGACTCTTCACGTTACCTTTGAAACCTGGGGACTTGCCCGTCGCTTTTTTAGCAGATCCCCACAGAGCCGGGAACCTATATTCGGATCCACAGGATATTTTAGAAGACCTCGCGCTCCTTTGGATTCGGATTGCCAAAACACGTCTTATGGAGGGGTCCTTGGATTTCACGAGGTAAGTAGCATTTTGTCAAAGAAATTAAGTTGACACTGGCCCAGCTACTCCACCCTCTTGACTAATTGTCAACCCAGTTCAAGGATTTTGTATGAGCTGGAGAGCCTTGACCTGGGTCAAATTTGTGATCCAAGAAACATCAATCCTGTTGATCATTATCAGGCCCACACAAGGATATTCTCCAACCCAAGATCTGATGATGCTGTACTTTATTGGCTCTGGGTGAATCTCATCATACACATCTCAATTAGCTGGCACTGAGCTACATTTGCGCAGAGATTTCCAGACCCTCCGCTACATGCCATTGCATTCTGGGAGAAGCAAAGGGCCATGATCAACCAGTGTGCTTTAAAGGTTGGGACTTTCAACCTATTTTGCCCAGTGAAATCATTAATTCACACTCGTAACACCTTAGGATGATCCATGTTGCAAATCCGGACCATCCACAACCGAGTCTGTCCTGGATTTGATTCATAGTGGGGCATACTCTTGAAGATGGGGAGACTATATTTGTGTGTTCAAATCTAATTCTGTCCCCAAAATCCATAGGTATGGCTAGAGTTATTCGGGCATAATTTGACTTAGGTATATGGAGACATGCGGCTTCAATTATTATCCCTGGGAGTTGAAGCGAACATGGGTTTCAATGGACGGACAAGTATTAATTTGTATCGGCTTGGCTTTGGGGTCTCTCTGCTCATCCTGCAAGGACACCCGACATCCCAAACAACAGATGAACTACTGTAGTAATCCGACCAAGTGTTCACTGGGTGTCACCGGTCACTGACAGTGTCACCTATAGATACCAAATCCCAGCTCCTGTTAGAGGGGCGATATTGAGGTGACTGTCCGCACTAGTTAGAGGCAGATACCGTAAATCCTCCCATGCTGCAAAATATGCTGCCAATATGCTGCCAATGTTGCTGCTGATATATGCTGCAAACATGCTGCTGGGGACTTAGACATTTTCTGGCCATGCCTTACATAACACCGACACCCCGACACCCCGACGCGGCGGGTGTCGGGCGGCGCCATTACCAAAAAAGGAAATAGTCGTTTTTTTTTGTAATATCAAGATGTAAAAATACAGATAGTTTGCCCAAAAAAAAGAGCCGGCCGCCTACTCGTCATCAGCCCCCGCCACGTACGCCACCATCCACCCCCAGCAGGGATATTCAATACAGAAGCCCCGACACCCGCCTGGTCACCCGCCTCGTCTCCCTCGTCATCGCTGCCCCTGCGCCTGTGGATCGCGAGGCTCTACCATTCCAGGTGCCAGCTCATCATCCACATCCATCTCGTCCTCCCCATCCTCGCCTGCCAACTCCGTGCGTAGCTCCCGCAGCCGCTCCTGTAGATCACGACGCTCCACCCGCGACACCACATCTGAGTGACCCAGTAAATCCCGGCATTCTTGCCAGCTCGTGGAACCTCTTCAGATGTCCTGCATTGAAGCGCCCGCGCCGCTGGCGATACAACCACACCTGCACGGCCATGTACCCATCCGTCTCCTTCTCTACGTCTGACTTGCCCTTCTCCATCGGACAGAATGCGCTCCATCTTGCGCAAAAAGCGATTTTCGTCGGCGGATCCAGGTAACAACTCGAGGGATCTCCACATTGAGGCGCTTGATTTCCTTCCTCGCGCGCGCGCAGAATCTTGAAGTAACGGTCCATGGCCAGCCGATAGGCAGGACGCGTCCACGGCTTCGACTGGACCTCGGCGCGCGTATCCCGTAGGATGTCGAAGTCCGCCAAGAACGCGTACTCCACCACCTGCTCCCAGGTGATGCTTGGCATGGGTGGATTGAGTGCGCCGGCGGCCTTGTTGTATCGATCTATCGCGGCTCTGACGGCCTTCGAGCGCGCCTGCAACACCTTCGCAATGTGCTTGCGCATCTTGTACCCTGTGCCTCTGTCAGCACCACATTTTTTTCAATCCTTGCCGACCTACCTGTCTGCGATTGATTCATTTTCGTCAGCTCGAAAATCCGCTCCACAATCAGCAGTTCCAGCGTGTCGAGCGCGACCGCGTACTTGCGCCTCTTGATCTCCTCCACCGTTGCCCCCCCACTTTGCGGACTCCGTCGTCCAGCGCTCCACGACATCCAGTGCCTCCTCCAGCTCCTCCATGCGCTCCAAGTCCTTCTCGACCTTCTCCTGCACGCGCCGCCGCGCCCGATCCTCCTTCGAAACTCCTGGTGTGTACGTCCCATCGGCTCCTCTGGCGTGTCGAGCTTCCGCTGCCGCAACCCGATACCTCGCCCTACAAGGTCCATAGCTGTCAGCGCCAGACCACACCACATCAGTTTCAAAGACGACTTACTGGCTCGCACTCAGGTTTACCAATTCTTGCACGTACTCCATGTCCAGAGTCTCCTCGTTGGTCTTGGCGACGTCCTTCAAGCCCTCGAGGTACGACCTCTCCTCCGTCAACCATTCGTGGAAGCGATCCACACTGTCGACCCCCTCATGTCGCATCCACGTCTGGAGTGCCCCCTCTGTCTTCAGGATCGTCAACACCTGTCGATAGTTGCTGCACAAGAATTTACCTGGTCAACGTCAGTCTCAGTTCTTATCTGGAGCCTGTAAGCGCCACCTACTCAAGTTTGCGTACGTCTCAAAGCTTTGCGTACGTAGAAATCTCCTGCTGGCGGTGGAAACGGCTCGCGTAACGACACGATTTCGCCAGTCCATTTGAGCGGGAGAAAAAACCTTTCGCACCCCTCAAGGTCCTCGAGCCCCATCCCCTCCACATACGTTGCCAGAAACCGCAGTTGGCAGAGGCGGTTGTGCACGTGGCCGTGGAACGAGCTGACCAAGCACTTCAGATTCTTCTCCCGCGCCTCGTCACCCAGACTGCTGTTCGCGACAGTTGCCCCGAAATGGCAATCTGACATCGTAACCCACCCCGAGGTTCATCCCAAACGCGTTGAGCAGCTCCTCAACCACGGCGAGCGGATATTTGGCGCTGCAAAAACAAAAAGGTCAGTCCGTGCTGTCCGATATTCTGAGGCCGACTCACAGCTCCCCACTCCTTATCATATCCGCAATTACCAACACGAACCCGTGGCGACAAAGCGCCAGGAAGATCCCCGTCTCGTTGAAGATCCCCCACATCTTCGACGTGACGTTGTTGATCATGTTCTTCCAGCGATCAGCGCAGGGATTATCCTCCTCCTGAACAGCGTTAGACGGCAGCATAGGCCTAGACAGAGCACGTACCTTGCCCGCCGCCTGCATCGGCAGCCTGTCGGCCACTCTATCTTTCGCCCACTTCTCTACCCGCTCCCGCAACGAAAAATACCCGTCCCCCGCGTCTCTGTTATCCACGCGCTCACTGGACTTCCCCAGCACTGGCTCCCCCGTCTCGCTGTCGGCCATTGCCACCTTGTCCCGCCGCAGCACTCGCTTTAGCGAGTCGTTGCCGTCGAAACATGTGAGCATGTCGAAGATCAGGGCATCCTCGCCCTCCAGCTTGTACGTGCACATGGGGCACGCGTGCTTCAGTCGCCATTTGGAGTCCCGCCCCAGCGCCTGCATAACGCGCTCATCCGTCCGACGGCGCAGGTTGAGGTACAGGTCGTACGCAATGGAGAATTGTTGGCACAGGTACGGTCGATAAGGCACCTAACGTGAAGGTTAGCTCCTACCTCAGATGGACAACACCTAAGGCACGCACCCCATGGAGGTCGCCACAGCGACTTAACGAATGATTGAATGGCCAGTTGTGGGCAGCGGACATGGGCGACGCGGTACACCTCGAGCACGCGAACCTTCACGGCCACTGTCGGGCGATCCGGAGCACACGGGATCATTCTCCGCGAGGATCAGGGCAGGAACAACACCATTGCCCCGAGGATCTAGCTTCACATCCATGCTGGCCGTCTCTAGACTAATGATGAGAAGTAGAAATATTGGGGGCGCTCGCGAACTTACCAAACATGTCCACGACTTGAATCTCATAGACCTCCTCTACTGTTACTCTGCTCTCCGAACGAGGCTGCGCTGGCATTTCTGATTCCGCGCACATCCGTATATACGCAGACACCATCTCAGGCATCTGGCTCAGAAACGCGCAGTTGCGGAGTTCTGTACGGTCCCGGCGAGTCCGCCAATCCTCGCGTTTCCTATCACCCCCGTTAGTCCTAATCCAACCCACATCAACCCTCCATTTCACTTACCTCAGCGTCTCATCCACCCAATCCCCCTCGATGTCTTCCTCCAGTGATGCAAACTCCCCCCCCCCGCGTGGCTCAATTCCGCCCGCTCCGTGCCCATGAGTATGTCGCCTACGTTCACCACTTCTGGGAAATTTGGCATGTCCCTGGCATGGAAGTCGTCGTCCTCGGCCAAAGATTAGAGATGCTCGAAGTCTGCACGGTTGTCATCCTCCATGGCTGTCGCATTTGTTCAATATTCTTCCCCACCCTGCTTGTTCAAAACCTACCGTTCAAGTGTTCGCGCAAAGCCTCTTCGCCTCTTCGGCAATATTCATCCACCCCACACCGTGAGAGAGTGACCTTCTTGAGAGGGGCTCGGCCTGGTATGTGGGCCACCTTGCGTTCGCTGCCGAGCATGCGCAAACGGCTGGAGGATGCGCCGCCCTTCCATATGGAATGCATCTTGGGCTTTGATGTGCCATCACACAGTGACCCAACGCGTTTGGGCATCTGCACGTGCTCATACATACACAGTACAGCGGCAGTCACACAGTGACCCAACGCATTTCTGCGTCTGCACGTGCTCACACACGCGCTTGTCAACAAACCACACACGGCGGGGTCCCTCCAATGCGTAAGTCAGCCTTCCCTCATACATAGCCTGCAGAGATCCGCCCCTGGAACTCGAACGGCCTCCCCTCCTCCCCTTTTATCTTCTCCGCCCTGATCTGCCACACAGCTGCCCCCGCGCTCCCCCGCCGGTGAACGATGTGCTCTGAACTAAACCCAAACAACACACTTATCACCCAAATACAACCCAAGTCCTTCCGGAATAAGCGGTGAGGCCTACGGAAATAAGACTAGGATCGGAAATAGGCCGATCAGCGAGCGCAAGAGCCAAGATTCAGACGAGTGGTAGTCCCTTTACAGGTCCTAACAAGGTTGAAGGGAAGGTATGTGTTTCCCTTAGGAAGATGAACCTTCACTACAAGATATCACCAGGAATTGACCTGAGCGATAATCGAGCGGTGGAAATAAGATGTTTTTAAAGCTTCGCAGCTTTATGAGACAGCAAGTGTTGAGAGTGGTGGTGGTGGTGGTGGTGTCATCCAACGACGTGCAAGAGACCTCAGATAGGTCGACGATATAACAATTCCAAACGATAGCAAGCCCGAAGCTTATTTCCCAGTGACGATGACGGTAGCTGATTCCAAAACACAATTCGATTCCCAGATGGTAGATAGCCTCAATCACGTCCAAGACGTTTCCAATACCCTATTCCTTATTCCAACTTAAGGTTTCCCGATGTTAAAGTCCAACGACGATACACACTGAGCCAACCCAGAAATAGCCCAATTGCAAGTGTTCAGCCTACTAATACACGGGTGATTCTGTACCCTACTCGAGATAATGTCCTGACTACTTATACAACCCCAAAATCATATGCAAGTCCAAGAACGAAATAGAAATTAGTAAAATGGCCCGAGTTCCCCTTCCTCAGCCGTTTATCCGTCGGAAGGGCTCCCGCGAGCGTATTGCCATTGGTTGGTGAACAGGACGATTGTGATGTCCGCTCGAGCGGCGTTGGTCAGCCTAGGGGTTTGAAACCCTCAGTCTCTTGGCTGACTGATACCGAGTCGTTCGTCCTATTTCCCGCCGTCCCTGGTCCTCTCCCGCCTTCGCTGGCCATCGGGTAATATTCCCCTGGTCTCCAGCTCCTCGTAGATACCCCTAGTGAGACTCGTCCCAGAAAGGGTTCTTATTTCCCCAACTCCATCTGCTCGGAATAAGAACAATCCCATCAGATCTCCTTAGCCGACCTTCGCTAGTCCCGGAACTTCACCGGAACGTATACCCCCGGGCCTTGACGTCTATCACATGGAAGGCGCACGGCCTATTGGTGCAGAAATAAGACTATTCCCGCATGCCCTTGTTATCAGTATGTCCAGCTTATTCCATCGTGTGGGAATAAGACCAGAAATAGTCCCTAAAGAGGTTTGTGGGCTACACATTCCTCTACAGTTTTCGAGGCGAGCACTGTCAGTCCGCAGGGTAGTTCCCTACCCCTTGTACTCGTTACTCTGTGATCACAACCCATCTGGCTATACCGAGACCGTATACCAGTCCTTAGAAATAAGCCTATACTGTAATCCGACTATTCCTGAAACACGCAAAATGTGCGGTGTTTAGGTATAGACGGATTCCAGACAGTTCACCGGACCCTTCGTTCTGGCAAGGAATTTTCAGCATTCGACCTTGCGCTTGGCCGCGCATTCCAACCTGCAGCCGACTTCGACGTCGCGCAGTGCATCCAGCAGCGCCTTGCTGAGGAAGATGCTGCAGAAGAGGCAGGTCTTTCTGAGGAGGACGAAGCTGACGATCTGGAGCTTAACCTCAGCCTCAACCTCAACCTCAACCTCAACCTCAACCTCGCCCCCGACAACGTGGAACCCGAGCCCTCCCAGTTGCCACCTGCTCAGCCGCCTGCCCTGCCAGCAGCCCCCACAAACGCCTCGCTCTCCGCCAAGCAGCGCAACAAAGTCAAGTCGCGCGCGCGTCGTGACAGGAAGAGGGACGAGGCACGCCTGGCCTCCAGCAATCCGGCTGTGAAAACGATTAACCAAAAGCGCGTCCAGGAGGGCAAAGCAAACCACCTCTCTGCCAGCGTCGACATTGCCGACCTTCCCCACTCGCAGCCTGCATGGGTGGGTCTTCGCCAAGCGCAAGACCGCCCGTTTGAGTTCACAGACACCCCTCCTGATCCCACTCCCAACTCCAGCGATGGACTCGGCGGCATTTACTACACCCAGGAGGAGGTGGATGCGCTCAGCGGCACAAAGGGGTTCATGTATCTCCGGTGGCTTGGACTGTACGTCTTCGCGCTCCTGTTTTCCGTGGCATTCCATTGACTTCCCCTCACCTCAGCCTTACAATACCTATCATCGATCGGCAGCGCCGCGTCATCGCTGTGCTTGGCGGTACCCCACGCGATGTGGTGGAGTGGAAACACATCACCGACGGTGCAGCGCGCATGCTGCGTGAACGCCTCCCCTGCATACAGCTACCACCCGAGCACCTACATCACCGCCGCGCCCAGGAGTCCTTTGCCGCCATCGCACGAGGGCCATCTCATGGCGGTGGCCAAACAGTCGGTGACTCCCCTCTCTCTCTCGCGCACGGGTGAAGTCAACGTACCACTGCAGGAGCCCGGGGAGCTTCAAAACAACGTCGCCAATACACAGCTCACGGATGAGCTGCTGGCCAGCGAATATTTTCTCCGTATTGCACATTTCGCCAGCAGTGAGCAAACCCGTCTCTTTTTCTGTACGCCCCCTAATAGCTTTCATTGCCAGTCCTTTTCGCGGCCTGGGCCCCGCTGATGTTTGCCTATTACACCCGCGCAAATGGCACTCCTCGCACTTTGGAAACCGCTACGGCGCAACTTCCCCGGAAGTATCTTTGCGGCGTGCACTTTCAATTTTGGCCCGCGCGCCGTCTGCGCGTCTCACATCGACTTCGCGAACCTGGCCTGGGGCTGGTGCGCGATCACCGCGCTCGGTGATTTTGACCCGGATCGAGGTGGCCACCTCATTCTTTGGGATCTCCGCCTCGTCATTCGCTTTCCCCCGGGCTCAACCATCCTCATCCCCTCCGCCCTTATCCGCCATTCCAACGTTCCTATCCAAGACTATGAATATCGAGGCTCTTTTGTTCAGTACACCGCCGGCGGGCTCTTCCGGTGGGTGCGAAACGGCTTCCGGACAGCCGAGGCATGGGTCAAGACTGCATCGCCGGGACAAAAAACGGCGCGGGCAGCAGACGACGCGCGATGGTGGGAGGAAGGGGTTAAGATGTACAGCTGCATTGACGATTTGTGAACGAATACCTACGATTGTTTTTTATCTACTGTATATATTTGCTTTATGAACACCGCATTTGTGACCCAACTCGTCTTGTGTGTCGTCTTGAATGATTATCGCCAACTTTGGGACTTGGTTATAGTGTCGATAGCTTCGGCCGACATTTCCAATATCACGAACACGTAGAAATTGTGAACATTGTCGAGGGAATATAAAATCGCAGGCGTACCGGGTGACTCCAGAAACTTCGCTATGCCTTTGTAGACAGGGCCCGCGCAACATATATTTTTTGCTGCACGCATTTCCAACTGTGATGAAACGGACACGGACCTGGGCTGAGAAGTGCTCTATGTCCACATACGGAAGTCAATCTGGCTTCCTACCACCACTACTATCAACACTCTTTCCAACCGTTCCCCGCAACATCTCCGCACAATGGCTTCCGATATCACCAAGCGTCGGTCTCATGCAGAGGCACAACGCCGCTACCGGGAGAAGTCAATTTTTTCAGTATCACCGGACTTGCACTCATTTGACCTTCCAGAAATCTGGAGGCCACATGCGAGAAGGCCCGGGAGCGTATGCGACTGTACGTTACCCAATTGGTAGGTCTGACCCGCTCTGACCAGCCTCAGGAAGCGAGCAAGCAGAAGCGTTGAGGAGGTGGCAGCCGCGGCAGAGAAATGGCGGGAGGGGGACACAGACTACAATGAATAGTGAGCTACACCCCCAAATTCTCTCTCTAGCTGTTGCTGACCCTCGTTTTCCCCTTTCCTTTTCCCTTGGTTGCAGTCGCCGCCGCCGGTACGTCCCGCACCTTCGACTTTGGATGGCTGCAGTCCTGACTTTCGACCAGTAAATTCGTACAGAAATTTGGGCAGCAAAATTTTATGGAGCATTATTTCCCCCTTTATGAGGAGCAAGGCACGAAGCATCTCCCCGGCGTCAAAATCCTCGCCGTCGAAAAGAGTTTGGAACGCAAGGTCAATATACGCGCGCATAGGCGCAAATGATTCGATATCAAATGTATTGTATACATATACTATCTATATCTACGGTGCCCGTGTGTGTGACCTTGCTGCCACAAGAGTTTTAGGCGTGCTTGACGTGGGACGCAATGCCGACAGCGACTTCCATGGGCGCTGTGATTTTCGGGGTGGCGGTGCAAGTCGACTGTTTTTGGTAATCTCTCTCTTTCTCTTTCGCTTCAATGGTTTGCGACTTGCCGCTCGTATCGCACCACAACTACAAGAACGACGAGGATCACGACCAGAATACGCGCAAGTACTGGTTCATAGTTTTTGGGGTCGGGCTCTTCACTGCCCAGTGCGTGTTTTGTTTTTTTCGGTGGGGAGGCAAGGAACTGAGGTGTGTGTCGTCTCAAGAAAAGACCCTACAGGCGGCCGGGAACAAAGAAGACGGGGTCCACGTTTTCATCACGCGCAATCAGGCCACTCGCGCATGGGCGAGGCATTGCCGCAGACGCCATATGACGGGCTGCCACAAAACACGGGACCCCAAGGCGCACCCCAGCGACGCGGACAGCGATACTGACAGCGACACAGAGCCGCCTCACGCTCGTGCGTGTCGTCAACTCGCCGCTGGTGCGAAGCACGGCCAGACCACTGTTGGGGTGAAGGAGGAGAAGAAGTCGGTGAAGCGCCCCTCCACCGCACGTGCCGCCTCGGTCCCTGTCAAATGCGCAGCACAAGGCGCGGCACACACACCTGCCCCCAAAGTCCCTGTCAAACCCCTGAGAAAAAAGTGTCGCTGTACGTGGATGTCGAGGACGACGACCTTTTCAAGTCGGATTTCAGCACGGACGTCCCGCTGGCCAAGACCCTCGCGGCGTCGCGTGCCGCCTCGCGTGCCACCTCGCGCGCCAGGTCTGCCCTGTCTGCCCTGGAAGAGGATGAGGATGTGCCCATGCCCGCCGCCATCGCGATTCCCGCCGCCGCTCCGGATTCGCCCACCGTGTCGTCTGTGTCGTCGCTCTCCACGACGTCTGCCTCACTGTCGGCCTTCTCCTCCATTTCGGGGCCACCGCGCGCCAGAGCTGCGGCCGGACCATCTGCCTTGTCCCAGCACTTGCTCTTCAATCGGAAGACCCTGGTCCTCTATGACGATGCGTAAGTCTGTTCCTGAGCGGTGGTGGTGCAAAGCTGATTTTTGTTTCATTTGTTTTTTTTTCTTTTTGGGGCGGGCCGGGGTAGCAAGACCACTGTCGCAGAAAGAAAGGTCGGCGAATCAATGGAGGTGGTGGATGCGGGGCAGGTTCCGTCGTGGGTTACGACCTTGGGCACGTCTGCCAACATGCTGTACAACAGGAGGACTCGGATCCTCTACGACGATCTGTGAGTGTATTTTGTGTGTGGTCTGGGCTGGCCAATGCTGAATTCTTGTGTGGGTAGCAATGCTGCTGTCGAGGAGAGGAAGCCCGGGGAATCAATGCAGGTGGTGGAGCCTGAAGAGGTGATGGAATGGATCAGCACGTTGGGCAGGTAGAGGATGACATTTGTACGCGGCGCATTTCTGGGGGAATTTTGGATCAATTGAGCGGAAGTTTGTACATACCTATATTTCGGATAAAATGAAATAGTTTGAGTTTGCATCCTGCTGGGTATGATAGGAAAGAGAGAATGGACGCCTGGTACTTGCCCAAAAAGAAATGTCGAAATAATTCCAAAAATAGTACCAAGTGGTGCACAGGTCCCGGGTCGAACCGGGGGCCTCTCGGGCTACTCCTTGCTCTCGATCTGAGACCAGAACCTCTGTACCATTTGGTACTGAGGTTCTGGTCTCAGATTGATGGTTATAGGTGTACGTCCACCTGCTGTCATATGTGGGAGAATCTCCATTATCTCGGCACTTCTGTCAACCTCCCATTAATAGCACCGTACCATAAGTATTGTAACACGGTTTGCCACGGTCTATCTGCCAGCGATGCTTGTTCTCTGCTTGTCTGGTTTTCTGCCTTGCCTTGGACGATGTACTCGGCGCGTGTACCTATTCGAACTGTATCTACGGATCGCCGGCACGTGCTCTGGTCAACAAACAGACCACCAAAACTTTGCTTTTTACCTCCTCTGTGCTCAGCTTCTTGGGACAGACCTCGCAACAACATGGCTGGGGACAGTGACAACATGGCTGGGGACAACGACGACAACCACCGACGCGACGACATGGCCGGGGACGACAACGATGGTGATCCACACAACAACGACCCACACGACAACAACCGCGACCCCAACGAGTCCGACTCCCCGGACGCTCCGCCGCGAAAGCGCTGCATAGTCGATGTCACCATCGATGACCCGGATTGGGAGGATGAGGTGGAGGGCACTTTGCCCAGATTGGGCACGACGACGCACCGTAGTCGTAACCCTCACCTGCCAGTCAACCCTTGTCGTAAGATGCGGCGCCGCGTTGTGGCCGGTCCGAACGTGCGCGCTACTGCGGCAAGGCGGCGAAAGGAGGGCCTCAAGCGCCTGGACGCGCTGGCGGCGGACCTGGACGCTTGGGAAGTCAAGCGCGAGGAACGCGTGCATGAGCTGGCGGAAAAGCACAGCATGAAGCCGAAGGAGGTGCGCCGCCGCATGTTGTCGCTGTCCACATATGGTGCGCGGCGCAGGCCTAGCACCTACAATGCGAAAATCTCGCGCATTATGGCGGACCTGAATGAGTGTGAGTGAAACGAGATGTTATAAGGACAGCATTAACTTGACCTCTCTAGCCCGGGGTGCGGGGGAGCGCTATACCATGCCCGAGGTCAAACTGATGGTCGCGGAGGACCCCTCGATGCTGGAAGGATTTTCGAAGGAGGAGAAGGAGATGGTCAAGGCGATCGTCACCAAATGTGAGAGGAAGACACGAGGAATGCGCGCCAACAATCTGGCTGCCGCCGCTGACGCCAAGCAGACGATGGACCGCTTGATGATAGAGGTAGGCTCATTGCGTTCATGGAGGAGAATATTACTGACACTGACAGCAGATAACGAGTTTGGCGGAACACGTGGGGATGATAGGTTTTGCTATGTTCTCGCGTGCCCACATCCACGATAAAAGTCTTCCCGTCACCATCCAATCGTGGGGCGTGCTCGATTTTTTTCTGGAGGTCCTGAAGAGAGATCCCGCGGACGTCTCCGCCCTATTCGAGCTCTGGGCCGTGAGCCACGAGCGAGGTATGTGGGGTTCAAATAAATGTCTGGTTTTCGTACTGACCCCAGTGTTGATCAGGGAAGACGAATAAGAATAAGCTGCTGGCAAAGCAGCAGGAGGCCACGGCGATTATCACAACAGGGCTGCATACGTTACAATTTTATTGGGAAATAGAGTGAGGCTGATAAAGGGAACAGAAAAAATACTTGGCGTCACAAAGTGCGCAATGACTTACGAGGGCTACATCGAGAAGCTGGTTCGCGGGAAGGGTGTCGGATTGGTGAATTGGCCCCAGGGGGTAGACTTCAAGCACATGTCGCTGCAGTCGGCCGTCGGCCCACTGGAGAAGCTGCTGGACTCCCTCAAGTGCGGGACAACGCGGTGGAAGGTGTTGACGGCCGGGGAGAAGCAGAAGCTCATCGAGCAGTACAAGGAGATGGTAGAGCGGGGAGAGGTCAAGGCGATGTCGGGGAAGAGGAGGAAGGCAAAGTCGAGGAAGGCGGCGAAGGGACCGATCATTGAGGACGACAACGAGGAGGAGGGGGACGGCGACGACGAACCGCCCGCGCGCAAGACAGCCACGAAGCGCAAGCGGTCCACACGCAACGAGGAGGCCGGGGAGGACGACAACGATGAAGCTCCCACGCGCACGACGGCCGCGAAACCCAAGCGCCGCAGCAAGCTGTCTGCGCGCAACGACGACAATGGACCTCCCACGCCCAAGGCAGCCGCCAAGCCCAGGCGTCCCGCCGAGCCATCCGCGCGCGACGACGAGAGCGGCAAGGACGACGACGACGAACCGCCCACGCGGAAGACAGCCGCAAAGGCCAAGCACCGCACCAAGCGGTCCGTGCCCGCTGAGGATAGCGGTGAGGATGACGAGGACGAGCCACCCACGCAGAAGACAGTTGCAAAGCGCAAGCGCCCCTCCCTGCCGTCCGCGTACGACGACGAGAGCGGCGAGGAGTCTGACAACAAGCTGCCCCCGCCCAAGGCAGTCGCAAAGCGGGCCTGCACTGCCGCCAACTCGTCTGCACAAGTCAAGGCCACGGCGAAGTCCAAGGGCCCGAGGCGTGCGAAGTCGAAGCCTAGCACTGTGCGGGACAAGCTACGAGCTCTCGTGGAAAAAGGGTGGGACGCAAACGACAGGGCCTTGGGAATGCGCAAGGGCGGGATGGAGAACAACACGGGGGGTGGGAGCAAGAAGAAAGGCGCACCAGAGGAGGAGGATGGGGAGCCTGTGGACAGCGCATCGCACGAACGCCCGAGGCCGAAGCCACTCTACAACAGAAAGACGACAGCACCCGCTCGCGCCTCCTCCGACGAGGGCGCCTCACACGACATGCACGGGCCACCCCGCTTGGTCTCTACGAGCGCCGGCACCACACCATCCGTCGCTGGGAGCGCCTCAAATACTGTGCGAGGGAAAAAAGGTGCAGGACTGCCGGGGATTAGAGCGTCATAGTACGCGGTGTCGATGCCTGGGTCGGACTTTGGGTCGCACCTATAGATACCAAATCCCAGCTCCTGTTAGAGGGGCGATACGTGTACCTTGGGGTTTTTTTTTTGGTGGATATTCTGTATTTTTCGGACTGGGTACTACAAAAAATACGATAATTTCCTTTTTTGGTAATGGCGATGCGCCGACATGCCAACGCGCGTCGGCGTTATGTAAGGCATGGCCAGAAAATGTCTAAGTCCCCACCAGCATGTTTGCAGCATATATCAGCAGCAACATTGGCAGCATATTGGCAGCATATTTTGCAGCACGGGAGGATTTACGGTGAAACGGTGCACTAGGGTGCGGCCGTGAAATCTAATGGATTGACTAGTGAGGAAAGCGAACTAGTCACTCTACTCAAACCAACCAAAACCAAAACAAATCACTAATCCTAATCCTAATACTCGTGTGTGTGTGTGTTCGGGGAGGTAGGGTACGTATCACCCGTCAAAAGGGTGTGCAAGGTTGGAATAAGGCTTTGTTTCAATAGCAACTATGCGGTTTAAGCACGGTTATGCTAGGGTAGCAGGGACTTCACGCCAACAGGATATCAAGACTCAAGTAAACTTTAGACTGTTCAGAGCTTTCAGTTTCTTTGTGAGCGGCAGAACCTAACACTACTGGCAGCTAGCCAAGAAGCAGAAGGTAGGGCAGACTATCAACAGACAGACACTACTTCAATATCAACCAATGCTGCACGAACGGCGGCGGTTTCAACGAAACGGGGCGGTTACACAGAAGGTGGACGCTGGGCTAAGGCGCGGACAGTTACACTGAAGGCGGCGGTTTCACTTCTACTAGCACAGACCAGTCTTTAGTCCTGGAGGCCTAAAGCGCTGCTACAGGAGACAAGAGAGTACAATTTACACAACAAGCCTTAGTCCTGGAGGCCTAAAGCGCTGCTACAGGAGACAAGTTGGTGCAGGTTTGAACGAGGCTCTTATATCAATGCGATTGGTAGTCTTTTCGACGTCCCGTATCTCTTAATCTTTTCTGTGCGTCTGCAAATATATCTGATGTCTTGTCACAAATCTAGAGTCTACTATATTGCCCGTATATCTGGGGGATAGTTTACTGGCTAATACAGAGTACACAGCTGGCTTTTATACATTTCAGAGAGAAGTAAAGGAGATAGACGGAATGAATAGGAACAATAAAGGGTGGGAGCCCGAGTAGTGAATGGCCAATGGCGTAGAAGACATTCTCAACCATGGGTATTATGACCTGCTACCGGGGCTAGTCCACATGTATTTCTCTAGCACGCCATAAGACGTGCTTAGTTGTCTTGGTTTCCATCTTTCTGACTGAGCAAGTCTGTCATTGCTGACTAGTCAAGTCAGTCTCAGTCAAGTTCTATTCAATTTCTCTATCAGTCCACACTTCACAAGCTCAGTTGGAACGTATAACAAATATCAAGCAGATTGACAAGCATAGCGCGGCGCTATACTGGCAGACTAGTATAGTGACTAGTAAAGCATAGCGCGGCGCTATTCTATAGTGTCGATCCTCATCAATCATATCAGTAAATCCTTGATGCGAGGCCCGCATCTTTCTAACGGTCAGATCTGCCCGAGTAACCACAGTGATGATTAACTCGGTAACAAGTCTTCATCCTAATCTAATCAGTTGGTCTTTTACACAACATGGCGCGGCGCTATATCCCTGCCGGCCCTAATGTGGTTGTACCAATCCTGACTTCGTATATCTTGTTTTTAATAGTCATCAGACTATTCAGAGGCCGTTGAGATGGCGAGTCAATAATTCTGAGTAGTTCCCTGATGTTTCACCTCCAGCGCATAAGATAATGGCTTACCGCCACCATCTATAGCTCAGTGTAGAATATCATAGTCAGGACGTAACAGCCTTTTGGGCTGCCTTGTCAAGTCTACTCAATCCTTCATAGTTGGTTTGTTACACTGACTTTCGGCCATCAATAGTGTAGCCTACCACCCCAGGGCGGGTGTACGCTCATAATCTAATGCCTCACTTCTGCCCGCTAATAGGTTCAAAATGAAATAAAAACTGGTGTTTTCATGCATGTTTTGGTACACGCCCTATCAACGGTATCTGCCTCTAACTAGTGCGGACAGTCACCTCGATATCGCCCCTCTAACAGGAGCTGGGATTTGGTATCTATAGGTGCGCATGGCGTCTCCATGTCACCCCCCCCAACCAACAACCGCGAGTCATGGAGCCAGCTCCGCCGTCTTTTCGGCAAACTCCAGATCATGACAGCACTATATGGTACGGCGCGCCTCCAACGCGCCTTCAGATGCCGCATCTACCCCTCCATCGACCACCCCACCCCGCTGTGTCCGTTCCCTGACCTCCCAGACTGGCTCGGCCCCACCCCCACCACCATCGCCGCGCTCGAGGACGCGAGTTGCGCAGCTGCCGCCAAGGCTCAGGACCTGATGTGTCTCAACACATCCGCTGGCGAAGGAGGCTCCAGCGCACGCTCGGGAACCGGGCGCGGGCAAGGCCCCCCCGATGCGAAGGCTCGCAGGGGTGGAAAAAGGAAGCGGGGAGGAGACTTTAAAGGGAGAGGGAAGCGCCGCGAGCGCGACGACTCCTTCTAAGGACTGTCTCCACATACGTACTGTCTGCCCCGAATTTCCTTAGACGTAACTGCTACTACTTTGTGTCGCCTGTACTTGCAAACAATACATGATTTTGCCCCTCACAAATTAAATACATGAGCCACGATCCTACAAGTCCTCTGATATCTGGAGCGAGTATCGGATGGTAACGGGAGCCACGCGCACCCGTAGCTGCGCCACTACAGCACAACTATACCCACCAGCTCCACCCCACATTAAAAACCATGCGAACACGACTACAAGAAGCAAGAATTAGCGCCATGGACCCTCCTGGAACACAGGAGGGTTTAGGGGAGACGGCACATCCTCCTCGTCAGTGCCCACAGGCTACGAGACACAACAGCGAATCCAGCGGGAGCCGGGGCGACCGGGGGCCTAGCCCCGGCTATTCTCAGCGAGACCCCCCCTGCGGCAGCTCTAATGTTGCTTTGGCTGCTGCAGCGTCTGGCAAAGAGCGACAACAACATCCTAATACATGCGCGCATGCGCGCCATGACGGAAACGGCGATGCCACGGAAATCCCAGGCACGCCGCCTGGGGGTTCAGACCTGCCATCCCACCCAGGAGAGACCAACAGCGCAAGGGTAACCCGAGAGCTGAGAGGGCTCAAACAGACGAGACCGCACCTGGCCCCAATGCTCCACACACAGGAGCAGAAACCACCCCGAGAGGTAGAGTTCCAGAGTCCAGACGACAACGCCCACCAAGAGGATGTCCCCAAGATGAGGACCACGCACCCGCATTCTTCAAACCGCAAGAGAGAGCGGCAGCAAAATGGAAATCCGCGCATTGCCCGCAACACGAGAGCTACCATAAAGCTGAGTGCAATCAATATTAACGGAATCAAAGCGACTTCCCTGTCTCAAGGAAGCCACAAATGGCACGCTATCCACCGCAGGATGCGCGAGCAGAACCTGGGCATTATGATTGTTACCGAAACACATATGTCGGTGGCCCAAGCCCTAGAAATAGAAGAGAGTTTCATGTGCAAGCGCCTGAAACTTTTCAATTACGAGTACCCCCCAAAAATCTGGCCGCGAAAGGCATAGCTATTGTTCTAAACCGAGAATCACAAACACAGAAGAAGTGAAAATACATTATCTCATACCTGGAAAAGCGATCCTAGCAGTTGTTCCATGGCATGGCACGCAAATGTTGACAGTATTGGGGCTCTATGGTCCTACAGAATCCGACGAAGAAAAAATTAACTTTTGGAAAGCCTTGGGCGACTTATGGCTCACCACTGACCTGCCCGTACCTGACATCATAGGTGGCGATACCAACATAGCACCAGAGGCCATAGACCGGTTACCACATCATGCAGACTCCGACGCCGTGGTTGCGGCATACTTACGATTTGTCCGTCTATTAGAGGTTAAAGATGGTTGGCGGCAAAACGAACCCCGATACGAAGGCCTACACTCATGTAAGCACTCGTGGGACACTATCCCGGATCGACAGAATCCTGGTATCACCTACCCTTATGAAAAACTGCCACCAATGGACAATCGACGACATAGCCGGGGGCCTCACCGACCACAGGATGGTCTCTGTAACCATATCTGCCCCCGGGGCCCCGTACATCAGCAAGGGCCGGTGGATGATGCCACAGTTCCTCATATATGACAAGGAGTTTATGGGGTTCGCGGAGGAACTCTATAAATTGGAGAAATCAATACCCGAAACGCGCACAGAACACTCCAACGCCCAAACCAAGTTCAAAAACTTCAAAGACATTGTCCTAGAATTTGCCATCCAGAAGGCGAGGACATCAGTAGGTGCCTCTGAGCAGAAAAGGCAGGGACTTGTGAGTGAAAGAACAAAGTTGCTGAGCAAAACAGTACCAGACAGGAGGGAACCCAAGACGTCGTAAGTGACACCACACACATGAGAGAAAGCAACGACCAGCCAACACAAGACACATGTGGTCCGTCTGCAGGAGGAAAATCACAGGAGGAAATCGCTGAACTTGTGGCAGAAATTGAGAAGAAGATTGATGACATAGTTGACCGCCAGCGAGAATGAAAGAGGCTAGAACGAAAGTCCGTGGATACACAGAACTAAATCACATCACCAAATATGCCGTCAACCTCAGTAAAGACACGAAGCCGAGGGACACATTAAGCTACCTCCGCAGAACGGACATCACGCCCGAAAAAGGCAGTCGGTGTTCGTCAGAAATGGCAGAGATTGCCCGCGACTACCACAATGATCTCCAATCAGAGGGTATAGGTGTTGCCCCGGAAGCGCGCAGCGAGGCACAGGAGGATGCCCTAAACACACTAAATCAGCCCCGGAACGGAGTAAATATGAAGGCACTATCCGAAAAACTCACCGAGGATGATGTACTCCAGGCCCTCCTAGAGGCCGCGTCTGGGAGGGCAGCCAGAATAAATGGGTTCATCACGGAATTCTGGCGGCGACTCGAATCAATTCACAGAGAAAATAAGAAAGAAAAGGAGGACAGCACGTCCCCGAAACCGGTGATATAATAAAAGTGCTCACTTGGGTATATAACGATATCGAGGAGTATGGCATGGTCGAAGGGACCGAGTTCTCCCTGGGCTGGATGTGCCCACTCTTTAAGAAGAAGGACAAAACGGACATTGCTAACTACCGCCCAATTACCGTGCTGAACTCCGATTATAAGATATTCACGAAAGCATTAACAAATAAATTAAGTAGGGTTGCACCGCACCTTATCCACAAGGATCAATCCGGATTGTTGAAAGGACGAAAGATCACTGATGCGATCTACTTAGCTATGGAAGTGGTTGACTACACGGAAGAGGACCTGCAAAACGGGGTCATTGTAGCGCTCGACCAAGAAAAAACCATACAATAAGACAATTCACTTGTACCTACGGGACACCCTTCGAAGGCATGGGATCCCGGAATTCTTCATCAACACCGTGAAATCCCTATATAAATTTGCGGACACATGCGTGATTATAAACGGCAAGATAAGCTCACCCTTTCGAGTCACAAGAGGGGTTCCTCAGGGGGACCCACTATCGTGCCTGTTGTTTAATCTAGCTATTGAACCGCTAGCCTCAATGCTAAGAAAATCAAACCTCACTGGATATTCCATACCTGGCGTAGCGGAAAGAGCGGTAGTCCAGCTCTTTGCGGATGATACCACCGCATACCTGATCGAACATGACAGTTTTGACAATCTGAAGAAAATACTGGACCGTTGGTGCCTTGCATCAGGGGCCCCGCTTCAATGTCTCCAAAAACAGAAATCATACCCTTTGGAACCGTTGAGTTCAGAACACGTCTCCTAGAAACGAGACGACTCCACCCAGAAGATGACCAAATACCACTTGATATACACATGGCGGGCGAAGGAGAAGCTGTTCGGATTCTCGGGAGCTTCATTGGAAATGGAGTAAATGCATTTGGTGTATGGACACCGGTGTTAGAAAAGATCGACTCTGACTATCAGAGATGGGCGAACCTCAACCCAACCCTGACAATGAGGAAGAATATTGACCAAATAGTGGCCGGATCCCGCTCCCAATACCTACACAGGTCAATGGAATGCCACCGGCAGTGACAAAGCACATACTAAAAGCGCAAAAGGAGTTCGTTAATGACTCCAAGTCTTCCATGATATCCCGAGAAGCACTAATGGCCCCACGAGATCAGGGAGGCATAGGGCTGTTCGACTTAGAAGCCAGGAACGAGGCCCTTTTAATGCTCAAAGCTGCATCTCTTGCAGAAGAGGACATGGAGAAACGAGCACATTGGGCGTCCCTGGCACTTCACCGCCTGTCAAAAAATATCACGAAATCACCAGTAGTAGCGGAAGAATCAAAGACCAACCTTATGGTCCAAAAAATTAAAGTCAACCAACGCGACCCCCAGTGTTGCACAAGACAATGATAAAGTGCATAAATAAATATGGCATTAGCTTCGAAACAGTTCGCCCCTCCACCGAACTACTGAAGAAAATGCCGCTATGGCACCACCCTGGGGAAGACCGTCAGAAAAGACAGGAAATAACAGCAAGAAGGCCAAATGCATGAGAAAGAAACCACACCGCCCTGACCATAGGTGATGGTCTCGATCTAGCTCAGCGTCTGAAGAACCCCCTACATGCAAAGCTGGCCTCGTGCGTGTGAGATGAGTGCGAGTATGACCGACAGGTCCGGGGATGCGAAAATCCACATGCCTGCGCTACCGCAAGCAGCGTCCCGCCTAGGACAGATCATTTCCAAATCGATTCCAAAACCTGGAGAAGACGAAGAAATCGCACCAGAAACTCCAGATGAAGAGGATGACTCTGGGCGCTTCCTGCCCCCCTCTATTATTACTAATCTCAGCCAAGGGCTACGTGCGATGACCTACCGGAGAACGAGCCAAAAATACGAACAAATCCGCCTGTAAGAAGGCGAGCGATAACTGCGCCTATCCCCGAATCATTAGTAATATACATTGCTGGGGCTGTACACACACCGCAAAGAAGAAAGCTAACTGCCGCCGCTGGCCTGTCGTACGAAACGGAAAACGGCCGCGACAGAGGACAGTGTGTCCCGATCTTGAGCGAGCAAACACAGTACGTAGCTGAACTATTTGCGGCATTGGACGCCATTAGGAGTGCGAACAAGAATTCAACACTTACCATAATTAGCACCCAGAGCTACGCCGAAGAAGCTATGAACAAGAAACTCTCGGAATGGGAGCATGAAGGCTGGGTGGAGTACCACACCGCGACATACTGCGCTGCCTGGCAGCTGAGGTCAAGGCAAGGAATGCGCCAACATTCTTCAGAGTAGCAGCACCAGGATCAACCCATAGAGCTAGATGTAGACAGGCGGCCATGCTGGCGAAGAGGGCCGCAAGGGCGCCTATGGATGAGAAGTGGGATCTCTCCCTACCGCAAGACACAGCCCTCCCAGGTTTAAGCCTGCAAGGAAACCGCCAGAAAATCTTTTACCGCAGCATAAGGGAAGAAAAGACCGGAAAAGCCCCAAGGGCATCAACTGTAAAAAGACTCGAGACGGTTAAGAAATCCATAGAAGATACCTTCGGCAGGCACGTATCCGACGCGGATATATGGAAAGCAGCCTTCAATAAAGACTTCCTCCCACGCGTAGCCCAGTTCCTTTGGAAAGGCCTCCACAATGCACACAGAGTGGGAAAATATTGGAATCACATCCCTGAATGCGGAGACCGCGCTATGTGCAAAGACTGCGACATGGTAGAAGACCTAGATCATATATTGATTGGATGTAAAAGCCCGGGGCAGGAGACCATATGGAAAGCAGCGAAGTCCCTGTGGCTTGAGAAAGAGTCCCGATGGCCGGAGGTATCGCTGGGCACGGTCCTGGGATGCGGTCTGGCAGAATTCCACAATGACAGAGGCAAGATAAAGCACGGCACACAGCGGCTATACCGGATCTTGATATCCGAGTCGGCATATCTTATCTGGTTATTACGTAACGAGCGCGTTATCTCCCGGGACGGTACACCAACGACAGAAGAAGAGATAAAGAACAGATGGAAGTGCGCCGTAAATCAGAGATTACAGGTGGACAAGACTCTGGCTAACAGGCCTACCAGAGGGAAACACCCCGCGCTGGCACCCAAACTGGTTCTTGAGACATGGTCAAACATCCTAGACGATGAGCGCAGCTTACCGGCCGACTGGTTGCGGGAGCCTAGAGTTTTAGTGGGTAGCCACACATTCCCACAAGCCCCGACCCCGGCGACAAAGCCAAGGGATCGGGTAGCGCGGTAGTCCCACACTGCCTTTAGGCGTGCAAAATGCATTTCTCTAGGTGGTGGAAACCACTCCTTATGGGACTCACGTTCCAAACTTTGCAAACCAGATGAGCTAACCAATTGTTAGTTGCTACTGGCTATGTACCACCAAAAAAAAAAAAAAAAAATCTACTGTACATGGAGATTCTACCGTGCTTATATAGGCTTCTAATAAATTAAAGTGATCGCGGTCAATCGCGATCAGTTCCTGCACCGTAACATTAAGGAGCATTAATGCTGATGCTCCTGGACTCCTCTGTGTTGGTTTCATGGCGTCGGTGGACCTAGGAGACCCGACGCTCGGGTTTCCTAGTCCTAAGTGTCATCGTATCCAGTGGTTCAAACCCCAATCGGGTTTGCAACCACTCCTGTACTTCGTGTACTCTTCTGTGTCTTGGTGCGTCCGGGGACTAGAGTCCGCCTGTATGGGTTCCTAGTCCCTAACGTCTTCTGTATCCCGTGGCGCAGACTCCCTGAGTCTGCGGCTTTAGAATCCGAGGCCGGGTTTCAACCGTGAGAAGGTCACGTGGTGGCGTCATGAGAGTCCCGTGCCGCTAAGACGCGTCTGTATCCATGGACGCGTCGTGCGAAAAAGTAGAACCCGGGCGATTCATGACAGACATCCTGGAAATAAAAGCGAGAGGAGTACACAAACTGCGGTCTCGAGGAAATATTTTCGAGTACTTTCGCGTCCGCGGAAGCATCACTTTATACCACCGCCTTGCTCGCCGACGATCCCCTCCTACGGATTCCCTCCCGATACGTCTGCACCTTCGGATAACGCCGCCATCTGCGCTGCCGCCTGGGCACATGTGTCGTCCTCGCTAGCTGTACGATCGGCCCGCCCGCTGCTGGAGCCTTTCCGAACATTGGAAGAGAGAGGCCATCTTGCCCCTCAGAATGACCCGGCGTATCCGGACCTCGTCCCTGCTAAATCCATACAGCTGGTCCGCTCGCATTACCGACAGCAACCACGCCACGCGAGGGGCCGGAACCAAGAGGTCCTCCGCCAGTCGCTCATGTCGGATCAGAAAATCTGATAACTTCCCCTGGAAACCGAGAGACAAGTCGTCTCGCCCGTCAGCGATTGGACAATGGCAACACGAGGCGGACCTCACCGCCAACTCTAAATAAACACGGGTCTTCTCTCGCATGAATCGACGCTCTTCGGTGGACTTCGTCTCCGGATTCCAGATCGCGTCCGCGTGAATTATCAGGAACACCTGATACATAGGTTCCAATATCTCCCGGCTGATATCCGCCATGAGAGGCCGATTCGAATGCTCGACAATCTGCGCCACACTCGGAAAATCGAGGTTCATAAATTCGTCACGAACGCCGAACACTCGGGTACAGAAGGATGTAGCCATCGACAGACAGCGAGACGAAAGGGCAGGGTTTCTCCCTGCTGCTTTCGTTCTGGCGCTATTTATCCGTCCGGAACTTCGCACCAACTGTCTACGAACTACTCGGCTAACCCGATTGGGAACGGCAATCCTTCTCATCAAGCATCTCGACCCGAAACCGGATTCGGATCGCATCCGATCATCGCCTAAACAGGAAATTTCGTCAGGCGAATGTGCGAGAACGGGAATCTCCCTCCCTTCGGGAAATTGACGAATCGTACTCACCTTACGGGAGGAGCTCGGCCGGTATTACTTCCTCCAGCGGGACGTCGAGACGAAGGTCCTTCCCCCGGCGGAACTCGGTGAAATCGGTTGGACACCCGTCCTCCAGTGCCTGCTCGGACGCCGCCTCGTAAAGGTCCATTAGGATGGAATACCCAACGCTGAGAGCCTTCCGGTCCTCCCGGCGCCTGTCGATACCGCGGTCGAAAGCAAGCAACATTAACACGAAGAGATCAGCGATCTCCCCGGGCACCCGGTACTTCTTCATGGCAGCAGTAATCTGCGCTGCGGGAACGTGGCGGGCGAGTTCCGGGATGCGCATATTCTCGCTGCGAATAAGATGCACACGCGAAAGAAACCTCTGCCCGAATTATGGTTAATATGATTATGCCGACATTTTTGAAGAAAACCATCGAAGAAAAACCAGCACTCACGGTAGTGCCGACGAGACGAAGAAGAATGAGCTGCAGCTCGTCCTTCTCCAGCTCATATGGTCAGGATAACCAGTTAACTCATGGAGTCTCCCCAAGGGCTCAATGTGTTATCTCTGGGGAGGGAAGTCACGTGACAATTCAGATATAACATGTTAAAAGGTACTATTACATATGGCAACAAGTGGCCGGGGCCGGAGGACAGTAAGTCAGGTGATCTGCCGGCTGGCCAGAAAACATAACTGGTTAATGCCATTCACAAAATAAAAGAAAGACAGCAGCAAGACTTGAACTCAGAGACCCCTGAGTGATGCCATCTCCGAGAGCACTAGCACTTTAGCCACTACACCAGACCAACCATATAAAACCCTGGTTTTGATTGCGATATATAGGGCCATTCCTCTTCACAATATCTATTGTTATTTTGTTATTCTATAAAGGCATCACATTTGGGAAAGTATTTTGTGTTTTGTAAGCTAATAGAGCTTCTAATAAAGTAACTAGATTGTAGAAAAGCATTAGAGCTAAAAATATACTGAAAAAAACCAAAGTTGTAGAGCTTATATATTGCAATCAAAACCAAGGTTTCATATAGTTGGTCTGGTGTAGTGGCTAAAGTGCTAGCACTCTCGGAGATGGCATCACTCAGACGTCTCTGGGTTCGGGTCTTGCTGCTGCCTTTCTTTTATTTTGTGAATGGTATTAACCAGTTATGTTTTCCGGCCAGCCGGCAGATCACCTGACTTACTGTCCTCCGGCCCCGGCCACTTGTTGCCATATGTAGTAGTACCTTTTAACATGTTATGTCTGAATTGTCACGTGATTTCCCTTCCCAGAGATAACACATTGAGCCCTTGGGGAGACTCCATGAGTTAACTGGTTATCCTGAGCCTATAAGGTGCCTTCTCTTCGGATGGAATATCCGTACTAATTACTCGAGGGTCGGTGCCTTCCAGGGTGCACCGGTGGACTAGTAGAAGAGCCGGACGCAGCCTTTCACGACAGAATTCCTCGAGACGGCCTGAAGGCTCCCAGGACAGGTTCTGAAATTCCTCATCCGACAGGAGGAGACACTCGAAATGGCGCTGGTACGCTGCAACGCTCTCGTGCGGCATGAGGGGATGGTTTCGGAGAGGGAATGATGAGGAGATATTTGGTCTCCTCTTATGAAACCAGCGGAAGTATATCTCAATCACGCCCGATTCAGGTCCACGTGACCCTGCTTTCTTCCCTTCAACAATGACCGCTGCCTCCCACCGATTCCTCGCTCCTACCAGGCTGCTCTCCTCGCAATTCCGGTTCAGGAGACACCCGTTATGTGGAACACAGAAATTTTTAATTGCGCCTCTACTTGACTATGATAATTCCTCTTCACTCTTCGCTCGAAGGCGGCGGTGTAACCAGCTCTGGCAGCGAACTATGGGACAACTCACTCCTTGCCCTTTCTTCTTCTTTAACAAAGAAATCAATGTTGATGGCGCCGGGCATCCCCTCTCCACTGATCTGCGACGCCAATACACGCACGCTGCGACGAGTAGGCCCCCGTTTGAGGAGGCGATGGACGACGTTTACCGTAGCGGTGAGACCGGCTGCCTTGGCCGCTGCATCTGCTTCATCCAACAGGTTTCGTACCATCAGCTTCGGCGCCTTCTCGCACGGATGCGCAGCAGCGCTATGGTCGTCGCAGAAAACACAGACCCTGGTGGCCGGCACCTCCATGCCACGCTCTCGCCATTGTGCGATGGCCTCGTTATACTCGAACAAATCAGCTAGGCTATCATCGACAGGGATAGGAAGGAAGCTCATCGGGCAGCTGCGATAGGCGAAATTATTGGACACCCAATGGCTAGGGTCATACTCCGGATAATCGAGAAAGACGGCCTCGCCGGCCTTCATCCTCTCGCAGAACGTGGATAGCGCCCCATTAAGGAAGAACGTCGCCTGTGATTGCGCCGCTGTGCCTTCCAATTCCGCCGAGACAGGGGATCTGTCCACCTTCAAAGGACAGTTTGTCTCGGTGTCGAAGCCAACGACGACGAGAATAACCTGCAGTACATGGAACATCCACGCCACCTCGGAAGGGATCGCGGGAACGGTGTACGACACTCGGAGCTCGTTTTGTCGTATCTTGGTGGCATACATCTGCTTGCGAGTCAGACCCCGCTGTGCGACAACGCTCCGATACTCACCACATGGCGTACCAGTTTGCGGACACGACAGCGGAGTTCCTCCCTCTGAGGCGTCGTCAGAAACCGGACGGTGTCGGCCACATACGCGTCCGTGAATATTTGCGGGATCAGTAGGAACACCTTCAGCCGAATATTGTTGAGGAGGAAATCGGCGAGTCCACCGTCGGGGATGAAGAAGCAACTCAATGGCCACGAAACATTCGTAGCAGTGAAACGATGGGAAGCTGTGCAGTCCATATCAATGGAGGTTTGGTTACATCGAGCGCCTGTGGCGCTCTTTTATAACATCGACCCCGCCGGTCGATATTAAAACTATGTGGGAGGTGTGAGGTCTCCGAGCGTGCTATGCATCGCTCGTCACCTCATGGCCCCTGCGAACCATCTGCACGAGTAACGGGACGAGCTCGGACGTATGTGACAGATCTTCCTAAATGGGATTCTATGTTACCGGAAGCAGCTTCCAAACGAGACCACCGCTCTCCCCACATCCGCATCGTCTCCCCCGCCATTCGGGCTCGCTCCTGCACCATCGTCACACGGATACGACCCGTACACCACGACCCACGGGTTCTCAACGCCTACGACGCGACCTTCTGCATCCAACGATACTCAGCGTCCACCAACAATACGACCCGTCCCCCAGCGCGTATGACCTTCCCTCGTTTCCGTTCTCGGACGCTCTCCCACACCGGACGGACCTACCACGTGCTTGATTCCGACCCATCGGACGAGGCAGAGGATATCCCGACACAGCCCTTCCCACACTTCACACGGCGCATCAACTAGCCGAGAGGAGACCATCCGTCTCTCCCCCTTCCTGAGCAATTGAGCACCCACCGACACAATTACCATCCGTGCCTGGAGCCCCAGACATATTCCGAGGTCGTTTGGCCTCGCCGCACCTCGCACGCACCCAGAGACGATTGGTCTCCTCAGCAGAGGCGTCCGTTCTCCTGTCATACATGCACCCCGAAATGCCTCATGACGTCCCCTGCCCCCTGGAAACACCTGCGACCCGCATGGCACCTCTGGAAACGTGGGAAGTCGTTGAGGAGGTATAAAAGGGAGTGCATGAAGTAGGAGTAGTCAGTTCCTTCCGACCTGCAGAAGTAGCTTTTGGGGTGTTTTCCCCACTTTCTGTACTGTTCTCAGCTCAATCTAAGGGGTACTCCCAGCCTTCCCCGACCTCGTACCTCTCGTGCACCCCTCCTCCTTGCCCACTGCCGGAGGCTGGCCACACATCTTACATTTGCTCGTTCATCGGCGTCTCACCTCTCACACCTCCATCAGCAGGGTCCCTCCTCACCGGACCCGGTGTCACCATCCCAGGCTTCCTCGATTAGGATCACTGTTCTCGCGAGCCTCGCTCTGTAGAAAACAGGCCCGGAGAGAAGCCATCACATACAAATCACCGTCCATAGCCAACGAGACCAACCGTCTCGCCGTCGACTGAACAACGTCGGTGTCATCGTCTGTGCGACACACATCGCATCTCCAGCGCTGGTTCTAAGGGGAAGAGCGCACGGAGGAAAACAGGCAGGGCAACGCATTTAGGGTTCCAGTACTCTCGTACGGGGAACCAGGTTTAGGCATTCACACCTTCTTTACCGTTTTCACTAACAACAGGTCCGTCGCACACGTCCACACCTAGGAGACGAACGGTCTCCACGATCCCTGTTCCACACACACACACACACCCATCGCTCATACAAGGCCGATTCGTGCACTGACCTTCCGCTCTATCATTCGACTATACCTTCCCCTCTAGAGGACGAACATAGTCGAATTCGAATCACATATCTTTCGATACCGACACCGCGGTCCTTATCACAGCGCGACATGTCCGTATGGATACAGACACGTCTTAGCGGCACGGGACTCTCATGACACCACCACATGACCTTCTCACGGTTGAAACCCGGCCTCAGATTCTAAAGCCGCAGACTCGGGGAGTCTGCGCCACGGGATACAGAAGACGTTAGGGACTAGGAACCCATACAGGCGGATCCTAGTCCCCGGACGCACCAAGGGCTGATATAGAAGCGTACATGAAGTACAGGAGTGGTTGCAAACCCGATCGGGGTTTGAACCACTGGATACAATGACCCTTAGGACTAGGAAACCCGAATGTTGGGTCTCCTAGGTCCACCGACATCACGGAAACTAACACAGAGGAGTCCAGGAGCATCAGCATTAATGCTCCTTAATGCTACGGTGCAGGAACTGATCATAATTGACCGCAATCACTTTAATTCCTTAGAAGCCTATATAAACACGGTAGAATCTCCATGTACAGTAGATTCTACCTCGTCTAATCTCAGGCTTCTACCTTGGCTTGACATAGGCATTGTCTCCACCCTGCCCCACTTCCTCCACACCGTACTACGGGTTATATCCACGCCCCGGGTTGTATACCTGAGTGGATATCACACCCTCTTCGACTTGTTCTGGGTTCCGCCTCACATCCTGACCTACGACATACGGCCTCCTAGGGAGGATGCTGTACAACTGGTCCTACTGCTCGGGGAACACACGAGCTACTAGCGTCTATCGGGTTTATCCTGGTTGTGGTTCTCATTGGGTTACTCTTTGTTTAGCCGACCCAGAGGCCATTGCTGACAGAAGGTAGAATCTCTTCTGCCAGCCCCAACAAACCGATCTACGCTTGGAACGAGAAGATGGCACCCACAAACATTATGGTTGCTAGAAGCACAACTGGACAGGGTGTTGGAGAGTGGGTTGGAACCCTACTCTGGTGGGGGGGCTTGTTCGCAGGAATGGCTGCACTGTGTATCGCCCTGGTATGGGCAACCCAAGAGGAACAGGTTGCTCTACCCTCGGGCGGGTACAGGCGGGTTTCACAGCGCGGACTACACTCCCCCTGGATGCGTAAACTCCGGCGATTGACTGAACATGTTGGAGCCTGGCTGGTGAAGATTACTGGACCCCTGACTGGGCGCAGTCGGGAGGAAGGAAGAAGGAGTGTTCGCGCCATAGGAGGGCGGGACAGGCCCAAGAGAGAAGGCCCTCAGAGAATGGGGCAGCCGAATTGGAACCCGGGGGTACCCATTTACACCGACAGGGGGCGACTATTCCCCACGGTAACCAACCTGGATAGTGGGGCCACGCTCTCCATCTACATGGATGATATCCTCCTTACAGAGTTGGCACAACCCCGCAGGAGTAGGAACCGTCCCGCTCCTCCTCCCGGTACCCCAGGTCTCCCAGGCAAGATAGTTGATGACGAGTCGGGGTCTACCCCCCCTTACGAAGAAAGGTCGGGTTCCAACCCTAGAACCCGAACCACCAATACGTGGGTAGAGGTGGTGCGGGGACGACCCTAGGAGAGGAGTAACGACATGAACCCGTGGAACAGGATATACCCATACCCCTCACTCTCATCTACTTGTCGAAATCTCTTGGCAAAGATCCTTAATGAAAATCTTGTCTTGGCACCAAAAATGGACAACACTACACTTTCGCTGGATTTGGTAAAAAACGAAAAAAAAAAAAAAAAAAAAAAAAAAATGTTCGGTGCTACGGCGCGCGACCTTTGCCCTTTCCCTTGTCTCCACGACGCCTCTGACCCAGGAGTCTGCTCGCCTGCCCAAAAACCTCGGACATCACCAGGAGCGTGCTCTCCAACTGCTCTTCGTCCCCGACGTCCTCGGCTGACTGCTGCAGGATCTCCACGAAGGAAGCCCGAGAGGCAGACACCACAAAATCAACATCCTGAAGATGTCGGGTCGTCGCCGGGAGTTGCCGGACCACCAACTATTGCCGAACACTCCTGCCTTTGCACCGCAACATGGCGACTTAAATAAGTGGTCAATGCGCACGGCCGTCATTGCCGACGTCGCTCCTCGGTGATTCCCGCTTCCCTGCTGGCCGACATCTTTGGTCTAAGTTGAGGGCTGAATCCGACCAACTTGGGTCTCCATCGGGCACCAGCATCGATTGTTTTACATCGTAAGAGAACTAGGCCCATCATAGCTCTAAAATCAGATGAATTTTCTTCAAACTTCCCTCGGGTATGCAAAAGCTGTGTGCCTGGGATATGGCATTTGACAGTGCCATGTTCATCTCGGCCTCATTTTTCTCCCTTAATGACTTCTGCCGTAAGTACTCACTTCTATCCCTGCCGTTTGACAGCACCGTGTTCGGCTCCACTTCAACTTCCTCCCTTACACACCTCTGCCGTACTCCCGTCTGCCGCACTCCGTCTCCTGCCATGAAATACTCGCATCTGCATGCTACATGCTTGCTACACACTCTGCCTCCGCGCTATACTGTGTTCTGTCCCACTTGCATACACTCCGATCAGCGGTGTCAGACCGGCCCGCTGAGGCGAGTCCGATCAGCCATCAGAAGCGAAATGAAATCATCTTTGTTCCCTCCTGTCTATCTGCACCCCTAACAGAGGCATGGTCCTCGTTATTCGCATTTATTAGAATCTGACCTCACATCATGCATATGAGCCCTCCATTGCCTACACCTATCCCTATGCCCCTGCTTCGGCTCTCCTCTCACACTGCAAACTCAATCAACAGAGCCAAATGCCGGGTACCCGTCTGTGCTGCATCTACGTGCCTGCCGTGCTGTACTTGTGTGTAGGCTGTGTAGATTGTATCACCGCCATAATGCTACCACAGATGCGCGGGTTTTTTTTGCGACAACCCACACCGGGCCGCAGGAGCCTTGAGCTCGGACAGGTAGAGCTACGGCAGAAGCAGGGGCAGATGTCTGGGAACCGGTGAACTGTTCCCCAGTAGATCTTCACACAGGGAATACATGTCTGAAATATAATGCATGAATAAACAAACTCTTCAACCGGAATATGTGGGAAAAGAACACACTCACCGATCGATTTCTGAGCAGATCGGGCAAGCCCGGCAGAACTCGGGATGGTTTCTCATTGGTTGATTCACCCGGCCCGTTTATCCCGAAACAATTGTTGTAGACGCTCTTCACGAGATTTTGGGTCCACTGGACCTTGGAAAAATCTGGAAAAATAAACAGTACAACTAGAAGATGTCTCGTTCCCATATTGAAAAGCTTTCGAGTCCCTAAAATTGTGCTTGGAATGTTCTTTAGAAAACATGCGAAGTAACGCTCAATCCTTTATAGAATTGTGGCTCGATTCTCGCCAAATTCTGCGTCTTGAGAGTTCTGTGGTGTGAAGACCCCAGAGTTCTTCAAAGTTTATTGTTCGTTGGAGCGTATAAATTTATCAGAAGACTTCACCGTGTTCTTCGAGAAACAAAACAGTTGAACGTGAAGTAAGCTCAAAACTTTAAAGAACCGTAGCTTAGTTCAAGCCGGATTCTGAATTCTATGACTTTTGTGGTCTAAAGACCCAGATTTTTTCGAAGTTTATTGTTCATCGAAGTGTTAGAATGTATTTACGGACTTCACTGTCTGAAATTGTTCACCTGTGTCTCGAAACCTTGAAAGCACCCCCCAAAATGTCACCCCCCACGCCCTGCACTGCAGGAGACGGCGTTGTAGGCACTGCAAGCTCGAGCAGCGGCCCCATCACCTCTGGCAGTGTCCAGAACGCCGTTGGAGGCGCCACCAATTTGGATAGTGCTGCCGCTGCTCCCCGCCGCATCGAAAATGGTGTGGTGCATTCTACGAGCTCAAGCACCGACCCCACAGCTGTTGTAGTTTGCCATAAATACGACAAGTTGAATATATATTTCTTTTAATCTCAAAGACTCGCTGAGTCAATCCTAAACAAAGTCAATTCAATTGCCCTTGACCAGTAATCTAATACGTTGATCAAAAGGTAAGCAGGCCTTAAGCTTCTACTTACTTCGCAGCAATAAACAATCTTCTACTCGAGCAATCGCTTCAAGTAGTTGATTGGCGGCGTCAAACAGCGCAAGCGTTGAGCGTTGCGTTGAGGGAGCTTAGTTCACACAAGGTGGGTTTGGGGTCAAGTCATTGTATTGGGTAAAGATAGATTGACCCGCAGTGAGTCTACAGATGCTTTATATACCAACTACGGGGCCGTGTCTGACTCACAAGCTTGACTCGAGTTATTGAACCGAACCGAAGGCCGAACGCGATCACGTGCTTCTTAATCTTGATGACTCGAGCGTGTCCTCAAGCTGTAACAAGTGGCATATACATAGTATTGGGCATAATTCGTAATAGTCGTAATCGTAAAGGTCGTAAGCATAAGTAAGGAGTGCTAAGAGTCTCTGAGTGATGCCAATCCATAACAACAGCCTCTGGTGGTCTTGAAAGTGGTGCCACGGGTGCCGCAAACCCCAGCTTCGGTTCTGCAAGCACTCTCGTCTCGAGCAGCGCACTTGCTGCATCTGGCGGTACCACCAACTCCAGCACTCGCCCGAATACGTCCCCCGACATCGAATATGGCACTGTGCCTGCCACGACTCCAGGCGCTGGTCCCACGATGTCTATTGGCGTCGCGAGTGCCAGTCTCGATCCTTCTGTCCCCGCGCCTCCACTTCCCACTACCCTCCACCTCCTTGCTCCGATGATATGGCAGGGGTGTAATCCTGACGCCGTAAAGCAGCCGCCATCGAAGCCAAAGGGGAAAAAAACAGGCGGCCCAGAGAAGGGTACCCCGGAGTGGAAATACTGAGCAGCTGAAGAAGCAGCAATGCAAGGAGCGGAGGGAGAAAAATTGGGATGGGCTGCTCGCTGCTATCGGTGAGGCTCAGGACAAGTTGGCGGGTCAAATCGAGCAGTGGTCTCACGAGTACAACATCCCCGTGCATGATGTCGAGAAGGAGGTACGGGCTGTCACCACACTCAAGAAGCACCGTAAGCCCAATGTCTGGTGTGCGAAGGTGTGGGAAGTTGCCAACGAGCTAAACGAAGGTAAGCCACATTCCGATATCATGATTGATTCTGATTCGGCCTTAGAAAAGGACCGGGGTGATCGACTTGGGCGTGACGAGCTCAATGCTGCTGTTCATCAGCGCGAACTCAATAACCCGTGGTCAGAGGAAGGGTTGAAAGACCTCATGACCCGGTTTGAGGCTCATCGCACAGCAAAGGATGAAGGTACACGAGCCTCCAATGCTGAAGCGGCACGTGATGTCACTAACTCCACCGACTGGCTGCTTGAAGAGGTATGTGCGGTATCAATGGTATCCGTGGTATCCATGGTATTCGTGGTATTGATTTATTATTTATTAAGTTTACCCGACTTGAGAAGCGAACGGGGTGTCATATCCTCGCCATTCTAGGGCGCTCGAGCTACAAGGATACACTACAGCCACGGTGCATTAGTACTCCCCGCACATTGCCATTCATCACCCAGGCTTTCAGCATGTCATATGATGACTTTGCAATGAAACTGGATGATTGGGGTATTCACAAGGATGATGCACCCACAAATCATGTCGCTCAACGTGCACTATGCTGCAAGCTCATTGAGCAGGGTCTTGGTACACTTCTAACACCTCTGCTGCTTCCATTAAGTTCCTGACTTCTTTTTAGTTGAAGTGAGTGGTGTACCAAATGCCAAAATGCAATATCCAAAATATCGTTCTGCAATTGAGGCCAAATTGGGTGTGCGGATCAATTGGCCAAAGGGGGTGCCTTTTCAGGCCGACATCCAACAAACACAGCCCATCAAGGACCTTCTTGCAGCTCTGCAGAATGGAACCTGTCGGTGGGAAAGGATTCCTACCGATGAGCTTACAGCTTTGAGAGCAGACATTGCAGCTGATGGTCCGGCACTGCGCCGCATCCGCAGTGACAAGCACTCAACCCGGAAACACCACAATGATGGGGATGGGCCGAGAAAGGTGTGAAGCGTAAGCGCAAGGCAATCAGTGCCCCCGAGGTACACAGCAGTGGCGAGGACGAGGAAGGTGATCATTCCCCCCTCCCCGAAAGAAGAGCAGGAAGGAATTGGCTGCAGAGAAGGAAGCCACTAAAATAGCTCTAGCAGAGTTGAAACGGCGCCGCAAGGAGAAGGAGGTAGTGAACACTAGAGCTACTGTGCGTGGGCCAGCTGGAGGGCCTCCTGGAATTCGTTCTGGAACTGCGTAGGATGAACTCATTGTTACATTGTTATTTTTTACCTACACAAATATTAATTGTGATCCACGGTAATTTCTGTTCATGGTCCCAAACCTGGCATGGTATTCATGGCACTGTTGAATTATTCAAATTGGAATTCAGCAACCTTATCATATGTGGTATTCATGGTAATCACCACCCGAAGCCTTCAAGTCACTGACATATCATGGTATTCATGGTATTGCGCCACCACCCCAACAGCCCCATCACATAACATGGTATCCACGGTAACCACCACTCGAAGCCTACAAGTTATTGACATATTGTGATATTCATGGTATTGTGCTATCACTTCAATGGCGTTATCACATAACATGGTATTTGTGGTAATTATGTAATTACTATTTGAAGCCTCCAAGTCACCAATATACCATGGTATCCACGGTATTGTACTGTCACTTCAGTGAGTTTATCACATAATGTGGTATTCATGGTAATTTATATTTGAATCCTCCAAGTCACTAATGTACCATGGTATTGATGGTATTGTACTGCTGCTTCAGTGAGTTTATCACATAACATGGTATTCGTGGTAATTAATATTTGAAGCCTCCAAGTCATTAATGGTATCGATGGTATTGTACTGTCACTTTAGTGAGTTTATCACATAACATGGTATTCGTGGTAATTAATATTTGAAGCCTCCAAGTCACTGACATACCATGGTATTCATGGTATTATACTGTCACCTCAGTGACTTTATCACATGACATGGTATCCCTGGTAAGTACTATTTCAGGGCTCCAAGTCACTGACATACCATGGTATTCATGGTATTATGCTGTCACCTCAGTGACTTTATCACATAACATGGTATTCCCGGTAAGTAGTGGTATTCATGGTAATTGATATTTGAAGCCTCCAAGTCACTGATATACCATGGTATCTGTATTGTACTGTCACCTCAGTGAGTTTATCACATGACATGGTATTCATGGTAATTAATCTTTGAAACCTCCAAGTCACTAAGGTACCATGGTATCCATGGTATTGTACTGTCACTTCAGTGAGTTTATGACATAACATGGTATTCGTGGTAATTAATATTTGAAGCCTCCAAGTCACTGACCCACCATGGTATTCATGGTATTATGCTGTCACCTCAGTGACTTTATCACATAACATGGCATTCCTGGTAAGTACTATTTCAGGCTCCAAGTCACTGACATACCATGGTATTCATGGTAATCACTATTCAAATTAAAATTCATTGCCTTTGTTATTGGCTACATTAATTTACTTCAGCACACTTTGTGGTATCTATGGTAGGACATGGTATATGTGATAGAATCTTGGTTTTCCGGCCTAAATTGTGCCAAGGTAGGCCTGGTATATCCATGGTATGCAAGGTGCCCTATTCCAAGCTAATTAGCTTGGGCACAGGGGGGGTCTGGACAGGCTAATTAGCTTGGTATCATGGTATTATCAGGTGGATGTATTAGATAATAATAATTATACTTGCAAACATTCACCGCCCATCCGTGCTCGAAGAGAGTCAACCGGCCACGTGAGTTGTGCGACTTGCAGCTAAACCTCCCCACTCCCATCAGCTCCCTACTCCAGGTCGCAGGAGCCCCAGCAGGGGCCATAACAACAACAGCAGCATCAAGGGCTAGAGTCCTGACTATGGGCGAGGACTTGCCCCTTCTCAGCTTACAGGCTCTGTATGAGCCACAGGACTATGGAGAGGACTGCATGCTCTGTTCTGGTCTTCAGATCCAAGAGAAGAGCTTTATGTGAAGCTCAAACCCATCACAGAAGTCTTCACCCCGGAGTCAGGCTGGCCCCAGTGGCCCCAAACCAGCCCGTGGGTGCAGAGCCAATCATTGTTGATGAGATGGAAGGTGATGAGAGTGATGGTGGGGAGGATGAGGAGGGATCCTGACCCACCTTAAATTGACTGGTGGCCCCCATGGCAGATATATGGGTCACATTTCTACTGACCCACCTTAAATTGATTGGTGGCCCCCATGGCTAGGTATACAGGGTCACACTTTTACTGACTATATTTCATGGTACACATGGCACTAATGGGGTCACAAAATTTACTGACCCTGTTAAAAAACCCTATTGACCCCTTAAAATCCCATTTTTCGTGACCCCAGCGGCTAAGAAAAGCACCCCTGACCCGTGTCCACTGTGGCCTAGCAACCTCCCTGTAACTTGAGGGATTCATTACCCCCCCATGAAGCCCTCTAGTTACAGGCAATTGGTGGCATTATCAGGTGTAATTGCGGTACATCTGTAAATTTCTGCAAATTTTCCTAATGCAAGGTGGTGTCTTATGAAAACCCCGTTTCTCATTGGAGGTTTGGCATTCGGTAGGGGTCGAGGAACATGTCAAAGTTGAAGATTGCTGTCTCATATTTGTGCCACAGCTCAAATGGTTCAATCAGCGGAAATTCATTCTTGGACTCTCGAGTTCATGGCGGTATGCGGGTTGGTATGCTGCTTAGACAAAGTTAATTGTTTAATAATTGGTTTATAATTTATTTTCGTCTAGGCCTAGGCCCAAACTAAATGAAAATAAAAACGGTTTTTTCACCGCTTAAAACATTTACAGCTCTTTGCGGTACAACAGGCGCGGCACCTTTTTTTTTTTTTTTTGAACTTTCCACTAGAACAGCCACCGGGGGGTCAGTTTTTGTCAGAATCCCTTGGAAATAGGGGCGTTAGAATCGCACTGCAAATCCGCAGGCGACCGAATACCGGCTTTTTCGATCTGATTACATAATGAAATTTCTTCCGCAAAATCATGGCTTTGAGCAAGAACACTGTAGCACTGTGAGTCCTGGCCCAATTGACCTAATTCCTGGATATGTTGTGTATCTGAGGTGGGGCTATGGGTCCTGAATGTTCACAGGTATAATATTACCCAACGCGTCTTATAGTAGTCTAGATATAGTAGGGCTTAAATATCTACCTCACCAAAGTGTGTGCCAAATCACAATGGGTCGACATACTGCTGATAAGAGTTGACCGTCCCAAAGTCCCACCTCAGATACATAACATATCCAGGAATTAGGTCAATCGGGCCAGGACTCACAGTGCTACAGTGTTCCTGCTCAAAGCCATGATTTTGTGGAAGAAATTTCATTATGTAATCAGATCAAAAAAGCCGGTATCTGGTCGCCTGCGGATCTGCAGTGCGAATCTAACGCCCCTATTTCCAAGGGATTCTGACAAAAACTGACCCCCCAGTGGCTGTTCTAGTGGAAAGTTCAAAAAAAAAAAAAAAAGGTGCCGCGCCTGTTGTACCGCAAAGAGCTGTAAAAAGGGAAACAGTTGAAGGCTTACAGCCAATGTCGGAACCGAAGGCGTGAACAAAATTTTCTTGTTTTGGCAAGAATTCCTTGTAACTCAATTAGTTCTGCACCAATTTGGATGAAACCTGGATAGATTTGACGGGCTAATTCATGCGCAATTAGTGATAGAAAGCGATTCATGAAAATATTATGTATTATGTAATTTGTGATTTTGGACCATTTTCGTACCGAACATGGTCTAGCATGTCCAGAACATGTCCCAGTGACCTGATATTTTGGGAGCAACAACATATATACCTGGATGGACATGCGATGCAGCCAGAATCATATGAAATCACAAGATAAATGTAATCCTTACAATTTTTCTGAATGCCAAACCTGCTACATGTATCTAACAGAGCTACAAGGACTGTAGGTAAATTATCCATACTTCTGGCTCTATCACGTGTTTAACCAAGTATATATGTAGTCCCTCCCAAAATATTAGGTCACTGGGACATGTTCTGGACATGCTAGACCATATTCGGCACAAAAGTGGTCCGGAGACCTAAATTACCTAATACATAATATTTTCATAAATCGCTTTCTATAATTAATTGCGCATGAATTAGCCCGTCAAATATATCCAGGTTTCATCCAAATCGGTGCAGGATTCATCGAGTTACAAGGAATTCTTCGAAAACTCACCAAAACACGAAAATTTCCTTCACGCCTTCGGTTCCGAAATTGGCTATAATCAGTGCAACGTCGAGTAAGAATGGACGAGAAAAGAAGGTTTTGATACCTGTAGTGGGCGCACATCCGGTGGCTAGAGGAGAAGACACATGAGAGCGGGTAAAGGATAAACTGGATCAGAAGGATGTACAAGAGCCAGATAACCTTCGGTCTTGCATGTGACAATGTTTCCCTGGATACAGTCATAAAGTGTGGCGCAGCCGGCCTTGTCAGCCTATGCAGGAGTCATAGGTAGGCTTTAGATATGGCCATGGCACTGGTGCAGTACTTCAAAATGCAGCTGATAAACAGGAACTATTCATTCACGAACAATGTGACAAAAATTTGTAGATACATTTGTTGCTCCTGATTTTTCTGATGATCAAAATATGCTCCATTGTTCTGTCTCTCTGTGATTTCAACGGTTACCTTGGTTCAACGATCTGCACTCATGCTGGAGCACAGTGAAGTCACATCTTATATTCAAGATACAGTTCTGTAATGAAACATTTATCAGGAGACTAAGGCCATTGGGATGATCAGGGGTGCTACTTCTGGCACAGCAGACCTGCATTGGTGCTCAAGGTCTTGCTTGCTGTCTTCTCGAGGGATGTGCTGGCACCATGCTTAATAAGTAGCTGCACAAGATCAAGATCAAGATGACCTCTTGCAGATGCGAGATGCAGCGCAGTTGTTCCATATATAGTGGCGAGGTTAACAGATGCGTTGTGCTCAATGAGCAGCTGTGCTATAGCAAGGTGACCCTTCTCCAATGACAGATGCAGTGCAGTCATCCCAGATGTGGTTGCTAGGTCGACAGATGCATTGTGTTCGATGAGCAGCTGTACAATGTCAAGGTGCCCCTCCACTGATGCAAGATGCAGTGCAGTCATGCCATATGTGGTGGCTAGGTCCACAACTGCATTGTGCTTGATGAGTAGCCTTGCAATCTCAAGATGACCCTTCTCCGATGCAAAATGCAGTGCAGTCATCCTATATGTGGTGGCTAGGTTGACAAATGCATTGTGCTCAATGAGCATCTGTACAATGTTGAGTTGGCCTGCCTCTGATGCATGATGCAGCACAGTCTTCCCATTTTTGATATCTGGGTCAACAAATACATTGTGCTTCCTGAACAGCCTTGCAATGTTGAGGTGACCCTTTTCCAATGCAAGATGCAGTGCAGTCCATCCATATTTGTTGGCTAGGTCAATAGATGCATTATGCTCAATGAGTAGCTGTGCAATGTCAAGGTGCCCCTCCCATGATGCCAGCTGTAGTGCAGTCCAGCCGTGCTTGGTGGCAAGGTCAACAGGTGCATTGTGCTTAATGAGCAGCTGTGCAATGTCAAGGTGACCCTCCTCTAATGCTAGATGCAGTGCTGTCTTGCCATCTTCAGTGGCTAGGTCAAGAGATGCATTGTGCTGAATGAGTAGCTGTGCAATTTCAAGGTGCCCCTCCCATGATGCAAGGTGTAGTGCAGTCCAGCCGTGCTTGGTGGCAAGGTCAACAGATGCATTATGCTGAATGAGTAGCTGCGCAAAGTTGATGTGACCCCACTCCAATGCGAGATGCAGTGCGGTCTTACCATCTTTGGTGGCTAGGTCAACAGATGCATTGTGCTCAATGAGCAGCTGCGCAAAATTGATGTGACCCCGCTCCAATGCGAGATGCAGTGCGGTCTTGCCATCTTTGGTGGCTAGGTCAACAGATGCATTGTGCTCAATGAGCAGCTGCGCAAAGTTGATGTGACCCTGCTCCAATGCGAGATGCAGTGCGGTATTGCCATCTTTGGTGGCTACATCGACACATGTGTTGTGCTCAATGAGCAGAGAGTGCACCCCCTGAGTGTAGCCAATTGTGTAACACATCGACACTGCGGGTAGTATGGGTTCATCCCAAACACTGGTCCAATCCCACCTGGACCTGGGGGGATGCAATTGGTACAAAGCAGCATATTGGCTGCTTCCATCCTCTAGGAGATGCATTGTCAAGGGAAGTAGTGCCTTCTGGTCCTGGTCATTGCAAAGCTGCAAGTGATGGAACCAATATTCTGCTGCATACAATGAGATTGGGTAGTCTGGGAGTGTGTCCTTGGTCATTGAATGTTTGGGGTCTGCAAAAAGGAGAAGGTATCGGAGACAAGTTTGAGCAAGAAATTTGTGGGAGACATTCTTTTTGAGGTCAATGATTGTATCAAATTTCTGCTGGAATTCTGAGGAAAGGATATAATCCTTGACAGATGAATGTGCAAAGGCAATTGACAGTTTATTTGAGCCACCATTTTTTATCACAATCAAGCCCTCTAACAACTTCAACTTGTTAGAGTTGTCTGGACGTCTTTTTGGAAAATAAGTGGATTTCGCCGGGTTGGAAAAGTCGAATCCAGGGGTGTCCAGGGGGAAAGAAATTGCATCGGCCAGCTCATCTGATGTGACTTGTCTTGCAGAAAACACAAGCCACCGGAAAATTGCCTGGATAAAAGCTGGTTTGAGAGCAGCTTTTGCTCGGTTTAAGAAACGACTGTAAACCCCAAACAGATCAGATGGAAGGGCTGTGAGGGTCTCCTGCCACTGGTCCTCATAACAATGCTCGAGTTCAATGAGGAGGCATGCGGCCATGCGGAACCTATATGCAAGTTAGCTCCAGGCCAAATAACACTGCAATGAGAGGACATACATTCCATTGCTCTTCTGCACAATCTGCTCTGTAACATGCTTTACATACTTGTCATTGCTAGCCCAATTTCTGAGCATGGGAACTTCGCTGGCAATGTAAGATCTGATGTCCCTGGTTGAAACTGCGGAACCAAGCTCAATGGAGGTTACATCTTTGAATGCTGTGTGGAATTCCTCAAGAGGCTGACTGGTAAACAGGAGATGTGGTGCATTTGTGGGAAGATGGCATAGGCTGTCGATGAACTGGATAAGATGCTTCCAGTCGGTCTTGTTACATTCATCAAGCCCATCAATGACAATATATGTCTGGTGCAGCTCTGAAAGTACATTTTTGAGGACTTTTAGAAGATCTACATGCTGTGGCAGTATAGCTCCATTTTTGAGTGTTTTATACAGCTGATGAAGAGCGCTATAAAGGTGAAGGCGCCTGTCCAGAGAGCTGCCAGATGATAGAACGCAACATGATGTTCATGTGCTGCCTCTCGTTCCTAAAATCAAAATAGAAAAATGCAACTGCAGACTGGGATCGGTTGGAACAGGCCTTGACAATTGCTTCGATAATTGTTGAACTGCCCATTTGGGTATTGTCAGAGGCAGGTTATGTCCCTAGTAGTGATATGAATCACCTTAGTACACTCTTTCCAGTACCAGCTGCAACCAATTATTAGACATGGAATTAGAACAGAATTAAATTGACTTACAGATACCTTTGATCCAAAAGGACCCGGGCGTGTCCTTCCATCTGACAAATAGGCCATGATGTAAGAGCCAGCGCCCAGTGGATTCGTGATGTTGCTTCCGCAGGTCGTGCTGTCTGTCCTTCGTATCAGGAGGAGACTCCAACCACTTGCTCAGATCTTCTTTGAGTCTAGGCATATTTTAGATTGAAAAGTATTCGACACAGAAATTTCAATAACACTGACTTATCATTGTGGACTACTAGGGATCCTCCACTGCAAGTGGCAAAGTTGAGAAATGACTTTGGGAGAAGGAACGGGGACATCACCAACGTACATATGGTTTGTCATGTTTTGAACACTATTGATCTTCATAGTGGCACCCCCCCCTTTTCCTGCAGCGCCACCTGTTACGCCGCCCGCTCCACCCACTCCTCCTGTGCCTCCTGGGGACACGAAATCAGGACGTTGACATCTCACAAAATTTCTCCACGCACCATAGAGGGTGGCAATGACAGTTGGGGATTCATTCTTCTGGCCAGACATGGCCAAAATGGATTGTTATACCGCCGATTCTCTTGTAAGTGGAACACTATGTGAGCCAAAGTGAGGATTAGACAGCAGAAAGATCCGCCCACAGAAAGGATGGGGAGAATGTATTCCTGCGCAGTGAACTTGTAGACGGAAGACAAGGGCGGTCACCTTGAGTGCCTCGTGTAGAACAGCAGGCACTTTCGCACGATGAACGTCCGAGAAGCCAGGAGTCAGAGCCTTCCGCGCCGGCGACTACGAATGAGCCGGTATGTCACCAGCCCAATTCTGCGGATCAATTTTATTGAGAAATTGGACATTCCAAGGAGTTCAAATTACGCGAAATTGCGCCCATTGCAAAGCTTTCCGAGCCAAAATGGTCGGATTTAATCAGTCGTGCGATCGATTCATTCAGCGCTTGGAATGGCGGGATTCCCCGGGAAATGCAACGTGGAGTCCCACGTCACGCCAGGTTGACAGCAACTCGGAAGCAGAACTCGATAATCCTTTTGGTATAAAGTGTTGCCGTCACGGTCGAGATGAGCGGCAGAAGGCCCGCGGACACTCCCTTGGAACTCCGACCGCCGTAGAGTAAATCAACGGCTGAAAATGCCCCCTAACTCCGGTACATTAATAGAGTAAATCAGCGCTGAAAAGGGTGATGTCCGGTCCATATAGAGTAAATACCACGGAGTGCGATTTTTTTTTGAGTACCATCGGCTACCATCGGCTTCAAATTTGACAGAAATGTCGTTGAAAGCGGTGATCGCTGGTGATCGGCTGCCGTTGACGGTGATCGGAAACAACACCAATTGCACCACAGCAACGGAACGACTTTTTTCTTCCCTCTTCTCTCGACTTCTCTGATGGCCGGTGTCATCTTGCTCGAGCCCGCTGTTCCGTTCGATGCTGCCGAATGGATCGGGGTCGGAAAGCTCTACAAGGACGTCCCAATCGAGGTGTCGGATGCATGCTGTGATGCCCGCCAAATTCCCGCCGATTTGCAGGCGACGTTTCCGAGTACGACTATACCGGTAACGGATTTTTTGGCGCTCCAGCTACCAGACATTCTCGATGGCCATCAAAAAATCTCAACCCAGACGGATGAATGGTTCAGTTCCGAGCCGCCAAACTGCGACTCAATCCCCACTCTCTGGTCGAGCTCCATCCCTGTGCTCTCTTTCATTCGCGAGCTGGAAAATGACTACCCACAAAAATGGATGAACGGCGCCATCTCGGTTTTGAACCCCCTCAAAAAATCCATCCGCCTCCCTTTATTTGCTATTGGGTTCTACCGCGAAATCTATAAACTTCGAGAGGCGCAGGACAAATGGCACAGCAGCGTCCGGTGGGCACAAGATAAAATTACTGGGCATGATCTCGAAATCTTTGCGCGGGTTTCGTGGAATACTGTCCATCCCGGCGCTCCCGACGGGCAGCTGGATTGGACAAGGCTTGTCGACGATGAATGGTTATCAGACGGGATTATAGACACCATGATGGCCGACATTCAATCTCGCGCACTCAAAGTCAGCACCCTTGCCTCGGTAATTGTGGCTCCTTTGTCATTCCAACGGGCCATCCTTGCTATTTCGAGGGAAGCATCTCCCAGCAGGTACACTCTCCGCCTTTTGGCAGAGTACAAAACTTCGTTGGAGGCTGGAAAGTCACTGTTCTATTTCCCCCTTCATGTCAATGGGAACCACTGGATCATGTTCCATGTTGACTTTAAACACAATGTTTTGGGCCATGGTACAGTCTCCGCAACTACCTTCAAATAACTGTCCTTAAAATCTTACAGGTGATTCGTTTGGGAAGAAATCCGCGGGCAGTGAATTTACGCCACATCTTATCAGATGGCTGGAAGCCTCGTTTCACTGCACGTTCAAGAACCTGGGTGATATGTTACCTCATCCAAGCCAGGGAGACTTTATCCATTGCGGAATTTATGCTGCCAATACCCTCGAGCATGCACTGTTTCAGACCCCGCTAATATCCTATGCCGACTGCGGATCAGTCCGGATGGCTTGGTTCAAAATATTTGCGTCAAAAGGCTTTTTAGAAACTGTGAGTTCAGTGATGATTGGATAAAACTTGCTTCTCAAATCAACTAGTACACCGCTCCTCTTCTTGCAAACCACAACTTCCCAGATTTGGGTCCCGTGGATTTTTTCGGAGGGGAAATCTCTTCCCCTGCAGTCACCGCACCACCGACTCTATCATCCGTCCTGAGCACAGTGAAAGGCGCTTCTGCCAACCCCCCGCCAATTAAACTCGGTCATGCTACACCATCACACAATTCTGTCCCATCAAAGACGTTGGTAGCACGTAAACGGAAAGTTGATCCCAGTAGTTCAGACGACTCAGACGACTCAGACTCGCAGAGGTAACTTTCATTTATCCTTGATTTCCACTTACTCACGGGTGAGCAGAGGTCGGGCAACCAAGAAACGGACGAAGGAAATCGAACCACGAAAACGCAAGACTACATCGACGGAACGTAAAACCGCACTCTTGCAGGATTCATGCACGGTTAAGATTTCACCGGGCTTACTTAAAGGATCACCCTCCGAAGTATATTGCTTGTGCTCACCCAACCGGGCACGCAAACTCGACAAGGGCAAGAATTACAATCTCAAGAACTGGGAGTCACACCAGAAAACGTGCGAGCTTGTCACCGGGGTCAAAGCAGGTTCCCGTATGGCCGTTGCGCCTCTCCCAACAACTACAAAGGTATGCTATCTTCAATGCTTGCATTCTCAAGTACTGACCCATACGCAGAGTTCGGGAATCACATCCTTCTTCTCCAAATCAAACTTGTCATCGAAGCCGCTCACGCAGCGTGTACCATCCAAGAAAGTTATTGCTGCGGTAGCTATTATCCGAGTTTTATATCTCAACTTTCCCCGGACAAACGAATCCCGCGTCTTTTCTCGGGCCCAGCGCAACCACGTATGCCCCCACCGATCATTGTCCCAGAGGAAACTGAGTGCCTTGGCCTACATGGTGAGGGCTATCAAGAGTATGCCTGGCAAAAGGGTACATCCCATGTCGGTGGACTCTCGGCGAGCGACTGGACCCGGATAGCGCGCAATATCTTTCCCTATAAGAATTGGGACGGTGTACCAGATTCAGACACCGACCCAAGCTCGGACACGTCGGACGCTGAGGCTATTCCCGAAAAGACGGTCCGAGCGACAGGGATTATGAACGAAGCTATGCACGCAGCACTGGAGGGCGTCAAAGTCGAAATCAACACAGTGGTTGCTCGGCGATTTTGGACCGACTACGAGAAGAAGCGCTTGCAGCAAAGCATGGAGCTTGCTGCAAGATGGTCAACGCAACCAAATACCGGATCGGTGTACGCCAGAGACTGCCGCGGGGTGACCACTAATGTGACAGGGACCTGCGGTTCATGTGCAGTTCTTGCGCAGGTCCCTGCACTGCAACGAGCAGTTCGAAAGGCTCGAGCCAATGCTGCACTATCTGACGCAGATTTTGCGGCAAAGTTGCAGAAGAAGGTCAGGCACACACCTCTAATCTTGCGGGATAGTGCCGCCGTCGACATCAAAATTTCACTTGCAAATCCGGCCGTGATCAAGATCTTGTCGTCGAAGGCCCTTCATGGACCAGGTGGCGCATTTTTGGCTTTATACCAGCAGGCTCAAACTGGGGACCTTGACGACAAAGAATCCTTTCTCGCAATCTGCGACGGATAGAGTGCAACGCGGGAAGGATCCTACAGGCCGCGCAATGAAAGGAATACGGTACAGCCCGGAACTTGGGCAGCTGGCTGCGTTAATGCGTTCGCACGGCCCCCGTTCTGGTGTGCAGTACGATTTATTCAAGGAGATGTTCGGCGGCATATCTCAAAGACAGCTGAGGTACGTGAATTCCGGTGTCAATCATTTCTTGAGCCTTACACAAATCAAGGCGGCGGGTAGCAAAGTCGGCGTTGAAAATGGTTAGTTTCGAGCTCTGCGCCGAAAATATGGAGGCTGCGGTTGAATTCGGAAAGTTGATGAAGTGGAATGGACCGTGGATATGTGCTGGGGATGGTACCAAGGTTTGTTCGATGACTTTGCTTTGCCCAATCTAATCTTTCAAGCTGCGTCCGCTTCTGTCTATGTCAACAGAGTACTCGGACGGAAAATCGGCACATGTAGTGGGATCCACACGGCCATTGTCCGAGGTTCTCTTCACCACTTCTGCTGAACAGTCTCGGATTATTTCGGAAATTGACGCCTCGAAGGCAATTGCAACACAGGTTTGGGTCCTCGCAGCCAAGGTGAATGAATATTAACTCGAGTGCTTCGGTGGACATTGATCTCTCTATCCAGATTCCACTTCCAAACATGCCGCTTTTCCCGGTCGCGTTCATCCCAAATAAGGGTCGAATGACGGGACAGGACTACGCCGACCTTCATCTCAAACTTCGCCAGCTTTGTGCCGACACAGGGCTCAAGCTCCTGTCGAGTGCGGCCGATGCCGCCAAATCCGAGGTCAACGCGCAGAACATCATGATGAATGTCAAAACAAAAACCAGGTTGACTTACGATAATGAATTTTACGGAGTTCATACCAGCTGCCCTGTTTACGAGGACACTGGGCCCCATATCGCATTCACAGATGTGGAGCACGGACGGAAGAGTGTTCGGAACAATTTCCTCTACGGAACCCATTTGCTTATCATTGGTTTCTTATACCTATGCCATGCGGTACTCATGAAGCTTCTCAAGATCGCTCATGTTCCTCTTTACATTCGCGATATCTTCAATCCGGAGAAGCAGGATGATGGCGCGGCTCGAAGGCTATTCGTCGATGACTTATTCAGCTTTCTGGTTGATTCTGAGGGAAATACTATTGATCCCACCTTCGACGGCCTCTTTATCCTCACATTTATCTTTGGTGACGTCAAATCCGGAGTGGAACCATTTCATCTACTGACACTATACTGCAGGCGAGCTTTTTGATGCGTATATGAAGCGCAGCATGCCTCACATCGAGCGTATGGTCTGCATATTTCGTGCACGGCACTTCCTCACCATTTGGCGGGCTAATGTGGTCCAATCCGAGGCCCGTTATCCCGACCTTTTTCAAAAGCAAAGCAGTTTTTGGCCGACGCGACGTTCCAAACCCTCATCCGCATGTGCGATCAATTTATCCTGCTCAGTCTCGCCCATCTCGAATACTACCCCACCGTCCCTTTCATGCCATGGCAGTATGGCTCGCACTTCCTGGAACACTTCTACGGCATTACTCGCTCGTTCATTACCGAGTTCACGTTCGGGCAACTCATCCAGATGAACAAGCACATGACATTCCGGCAGCGCATCCTATCGACCGGTAAATTCAGCCCCAAGAAAGAGAAGGACTCCAACAATGGATACTATTTCGAGTTCCATGACGCTGGGCTCACTGCCGAGGAAATTGCTGCCCTGAAAGCTGTTCCATCCCGCGCAGACCTCAAACCGTGTGTGCGAAACAGCTTGGAAGGAGGCTGCCGCACTTGCTTCGCAGTTCTGTGGAATGGGAATCCCTTCGCTTCCTTTGAACTCGGACGACATTCACCCTCGCTTTCGTCGCACAACTGCAGAGGCCTCCAACGACTCTGACTTTGACCCGGGTTCAGACGCGGACGACTCGGATCTCGATTATCCTGTTACCGCCAACGATGTTGATTTCGAACAGGAGGACACGACCATTCGTGTTCCGCTGCACCCTACGAAGGACAAGCCTGTGGAAGACGAGCAGACTTTGTTGGGGAAGAATCTAACAGTTTCACAGGCTCTCGCACATGCCGCACATCACATTGTGACGGAACGCTATTTACAGGATCAGGTTGCGCTGGACGAAGCGGAACTGGAAGCCATTGACAGAGAACTGGATGCTGAGCCAGAAACTCCGATCCAGGGACGTTTAGCCATTGCTAATCTCCTCAATCCCGCGCCACCCAAAAGTTCCTCTCCTCCGGCAATACCCACTTTTCTAAACTCTGACGGCACACCAATCTTGCGCGAAGTTCTTGTTGAGCAGCGTCGTCGGCACTGCGCTACCACTCGGGTGCATTCAGAGAAAACTCGAAAACCTGAAGTCAATGTCCAATATTTGGGCGGGAGGTTTTCACTGAACCACGCTGCCCATCAGTTGAAGGAGGCTCTTCAACAAAGTGAAGGTCTACGGAAGGATACAGCGCACCAGAAAGCTCGTTACCACCGATGGATTGCAGCAGGGCCTCCAGCGCAGTGGGCAGTAGGTTGCCGACTCGACGTTGCGTGTGTTCAAGGTGTGTGTTCTGTCCCCGATATTCTGTGCAATGCTAATATTTACGGAAGTTCCTAATATTAAATGCCGTGGGGTTACTTCCCTCACTCCGCTCCGACTTGGTTCATTCGTGGTCATGCGTTCGGCCATTAGGCTCTACCTTGGCGAGGTTCTCGGTATCTACCGATACGGGTCAGTCTCGGGAAGACACGAGAGTTTCACTGATGCTGAAACTGTGGATGGACTGAGCTATGTGAGCCTGCGGGTATATGAACAGGTAATTTTTGCGCTGTATTCAGTGCATTCTCTTACTCTTTTGGAGGTTGCCCCGGAACGCAACATCAATATTTTCCAGCACATAGCCCCTCCAAATCGCACTTCAGCTCGTTCGCTCGCTTTATTCACCCACGCGCCGATGTCCGAATTCGTCTACCTTTTGACAGGAGTCGGTGTTCGAGCCCTAGGTAACGAGACATACAGTTTGACGGGTGGAGACTTTGGGTGGGAACGTTGGCAGGCACTTACCTCCCGAGCTGTCTATCGGATTCTAGATCTCCCTGGTTTCGATGAAGATTCCGACGATGAGGACGAGGAAGAAGAAGAATACGAGGAGCCGGAAGGGACCAACGGGAAAAAACGGAAACCAAAGCCGCCACGAGGAACTGTGAAAAAGAAGAAAACCGATGAGTCGAAGTCCGGCGCCACCCAGGCGCCAGCGAAGCGTCAGAAAGGTGCAACTGGACTACCGAAACCGCGGAAAAAAGCCTGCGCCCCGAGCTAAAAAGTACCAGTAGTGGATTCTGCATGTATGGTCCGTCTTATTAGGGGCCCATAATTAATTGAGATAGCTCCGTTGCATTGCCCAGGTGAAATTGACTGTGAGCCGTCACTCTGGAGCAAAAATGGGTCGCAGGAGAAAAAAAATGGCATTTTTAGGCTATGTCCGACCAAAATGGGCATGGCGAAAGTGCCGCTGTGCCGTTGCAAGTGCCGCAAATTGCCGCTGCAACAAGTCCAACTGCCGCTGCACTGCTTTGCACTGCCGCAGGCTGCCACTGACCGCCGCTACCAATAGTTCTTGAGCATGCAACTGCCGCGCAAATCTGCAGCAATCTCTTACATGGCAGTGCCGCTGCCGCTGGCACACATGGTCTTTGCCTTTCACTGGGTATGGCTGCCAACACTGCTGTCGCTGCCCAATCCTCGCTCTATGATAAGCGGTGAGAAGTAGTACGCAGTTTTAATAGAATCTGTGTTTGAACCAGTAAAATACAGTTCAGGGCCTTCAGAAGCGACCATTATTTTGCCATTGCGGCTCTCGAAGTAGCTGAAATCCGGCAATTACATTTTAGCAAGCCTACAATGAATGTTGAAATCAAATTGAAGAGCCGCAGATATGAGAGTGACAAACCACGGTCATTGATGCTCGTAGCGGCATTTCTGTGACCATACCATCGAATTGGGTACTTAGATTGTCTGTGGGCATGAATTTTGGCAATTGACCCGGTTCTTCGTTGTTGTGCGGCGGTCGGTGTTTTTGCATTGCGGACAACTTTGCAGATAGCTTGACTAGAAGGTAGAAACTTGGGCTTTTGAACTTATCCAGGAGTATAGTTCATGGGCTAGAGTGGTTGAGTGCGATAATCCCAAAATATATTCCTGGATGTTGAGGCAGCAGCAATGAAAAAGTGCCGCTGCATTGTGGCTGTGTTGCCGCAGAAGTGCCGCAGACGTGTGCACGACGCTGACCTTACCAGGCTATCAGCTCGGATAATCAGAATTGCCATGGAACACGAGATAGGCATTGTTTTTATGCCCTTTGGAGGTTAAAAAGACCGCTGGTTGTTGAATTTGAACATATAGTGGACTGATAGTGAAATACTTACACGCCGTCCGAGGTTCGACTCGGTTGTGAGCAAGTTGTGAGACAAGGTTGTTGGTCAGTTGAGTTGAGCTAAAGATTGGGAAGTTGCTATGAGCTATTGGACAGCCTATGGTTGTGCTTGAAGTAAGTTGTAGACTGCCGCAGATAGACACATGACTACCGCAAATGAAAGTAAGACTGCCGCTGCTTGGGTTGAAAAGTGCCCGCAGACGGATGAACGTTGCCGCTGTCTGTTGACCGACGAGTGCCGCAGACAGGCGCTAGATTGCCGCATGACTGCCGCAGACATAAGTGGGACTGCCGCGGCAGCAACCACGACTGCCGCTGCAAAGGGCCAGTTTTTGCCGCTGCAGAGTGCCGCTAAGTGCCGCTGCAGAATGTTTAACTGTGTTTGGCTGGCCGTCAACTGCCGCTGACTGTCGCTGCAAGAAGTTACAACTCATGTCTTAACCTCGTGCCCGATGGTCAATTCACACCAGAGTCGATGCTCAAGGATGAATTGAGTCCCCTAGTATGCCTCTGGGTGATCAGAATGCCGAGAACACCGTGTTTGAGGTGAGTTGAACGTGTGCTATAAACCTGACTGCCGCTGACTGCTGCTGAAACTGCCGCTGCATGCGGCAGCGGCACTTCAGCGGCAAAATCCCTTTGCCCGACCAAAATAGAGTAAAACAGCCGACTCGGCAGAAATTTCATAGAGTAAAACAGGGTCAAAATCGGGCAAAAAGCGGTCGGAGTTCCAAGGGAGTGTCCGCGGGCCTGCGGCAGACGACCGATCTCTTTACGAAAGGGGCAACCGTCTAACCACAATGATCGAGATCGGCTGTCTGCCCACACTCATCTCCCAAATTTGCACTAGCTCTCTCTTGGCTCTCTCCCTCCTTTGTACGCCACGCCGCCCACGCGGCAGCTATGCTACCCCACTGCGCCTCTTCTCAGTCCCGACGCTCGCTTCTACGCCACTGCGTTGTTGCCGTCAAGCCCGCTCCCTCTCGCGCGTCCACTCGTAATGCCCTGTGCTAGTAGTGCTACTCCCACGTCCCCTTCCCCTGCGGCCGCCTCTTCAATCACTCTTCCGTCGCGCCTCTCGATCTCCACGTCGAGGCACTCCTCATGCGTATCGCCCAGCTATGCGCGACGTTCCCACTCACGCTCCGCCATTACGAGAGCTGCCCCTGTAGTACCATTATAATGTGCCCTGGATTTCCAGCAGTGCACATTAATATGTGCACTTTGCATCTCCTGGCCTGGTGCACATTGTAATGTGCACCCTTCCCCTGCCATTCCCGGCATGCTACTGCCAGTTCCGGCATCAATGGCATGAGGTTTCCTTATTTGTACCTGCTTATACACCTTCTGCATTGGGCTACAGATTGATTGACAGCACCTGCCTGTCAATCAACACTATAACAACAATTGATGGAAAGTTCCCAGGCATGTACATCAACTTTGCCATCATTTATCGCCGGCTCTGGGAATTTATTTTGTGTTTTGCGCAATAACTAGGGGGTCTCTTGCAAAACTGTAAATACAGCCAAATAGCCCTCGGCTGGCTCTACAACTTTGATTTTGAGACCATTTTTAGCCAACTGCCTTTTTTGGTCACTACGCTTTTGGCCCAAAAAGGAAATTACAGTGTTTTCTGTCTCCCTAGCTCAATTCTTAACCATTTTAGATGATCTAACCACATAGACCTATAGATCTGTGGTCATTCGAGCCACCTGGGACACAGTAGAGCCTATTAGAGAACAATAATAGGGTGAAAATAGCGAAATCCTTAAATTACATTCTGATCATGATATCTTGGGTATATACCCTTGTAAATGACTCATGGATACACAAAATTGTTTCTTTGGGCTGCAAAGACATTCCTCAGATAGGTGATCAGATGCTAATAATTAAAAACATCGCATTTTGGCTATAAAAAGAAAATCTATTTTGACCTTACTATGCACTCCTCCATCATGTGAGGCCTTCCCAAACACATCATTTGGATGTTTCTCATGTATATGGAATAGAAAAGTAAGTAATGCACACCTGGAATGGGGAACACTCCATGGTACAGGGTGATCTTCTTGTGGGTGCTTGTTCACCATGTTCTGGATGCCACAGGGGTCATAAACAATGTTCTGAAGACCCTTTCCAGTCCAACTGAGCTACATAAACAGTTCTGAATCAAAAAGAGCGCCCATACAGTGAGGGAAACTCCAAGAGTGTCTATTGTCACCTTTTGCTCATTTCATGAATAGGGCACTATGGAGACCAGATAGGGCAAAATAAACACCACAGATGAAATCAGACAGTCAAAATACACCAGATTAGGCTTTATTTGAAGCATTTTGGTCAATTTTCGGCCAGATGGTGTTTTGAGCTAAGGTGAGCATATAGTGTGAAAACTTGCTCTTGAACCTATATGCTCGGAAGCAGCATTCAACCAAAACCTAACCAAATCACTTGAAGTAAAGCATAATCTGGTGTATTTTGACTGTCTGATTCCATTTCCAATGTTTATTCTGCACTATCTGGCCTACATAATGCACTATTCATGAAACAAGCAAAAAGTGTCAAATCACACTGTTGAAGTTTACTATCAAATCTTGTGACCAATTTCTGGCCCAAAACCGTTCTTAAGGCTCATTTAGACCAGTATTAAGTGTTTTAACAGTAGGCTTGGCCCTATGGCAGCCAGAACATAGTGAACAAGTGCATCCAAGAAGATCACCCTGCACTATGGAGTGTTCCCTGTTCCAGGTGTGCATTACTACTTTTCTATTCCATATACATGAGAAACATCCAAATGATGTGTTTGGGAAGGCCTCACATGATGGAGGAGTGCATAGTAAGGTCAAAATAGATTTTCTTTTTATAGCCAAAATGCGATGTTTTTAATTATTAGCATCTGATCACCTATCTGAGGAATGTCTTTGCAGCCCAAAGAAACAATTTTGTGTATCCATGAGTCATTTACAAGGGTATATACCCAAGATATCATGATCAGAATGTAATTTAAGGATTTTCGCTATTTTCACCCTATTATTGTTCTCTAATAGGCTCTACTGTGTCCCAGGTGGCTCGAATGACCACAGATCTATAGGTCTATGTGGTTAGATCATCTAAAATGGTTAAGAATTGAGCTAGGGAGGACAGAAAACACTGTAATTTCCTTTTTGGGCCAAAAGCGTAGTGACCAAAAAAGGCAGTTGGCTAAAAATGGTCTCAAAATCAAAGTTGTAGAGCCGGCCGAGGGCTATTTGGCTGTATTTACAGTTTTGCAAGAGACCCCCTAGTTATTGCGCAAAACACAAAATAAATTCCCAGAGCCGGCGATAAATGATGGCAAAGTTGATGTACATGCCTGGGAACTTTCCATCAATTGTTGTTTATAGTGTTGATTGACAGGCAGGTGCTGTCAATCAATCTGTAGCCCAATGCAGAAGGTGTATAAGCAGGTACAAATAAGGAAACCTCATGCCATTGATGCCGGAACTGGCAGTAGCATGCCGGGAATGGCAGGGGAAGGGTGCACATTACAATGTGCACCAGGCCAGGAGATGCAAAGTGCACATATTAATGTGCACTGCTGGAAAATCCAGGGCACATTATAATGGTACTACAGGCAGTGGTGATTACGATCGCCTTGTTCATCCTCATTCATAATGACTTCTGGTAATACCTTCGAATGGCGTAAGATTCGACGCATCCATGATGCGTGGTCCCAGGCTGTCGACGCATGTACTAGGTGATATGAATGACTCTATCTTCTGTGCCGGCATCAACCAGCTTCCCGTCATTCGTTCTCAACATCGTTCCCAGCCCCTCCTAGTTCTCCCACCATCTGAATGACTGAGACCACGCCCGCGTGCGTCCACCGTCGACTCTTGCTTCATCTCCATACTGACTTCTTACAGCCCATCAACTTTCTTTCCCTCCTCCACCCCGCCGTACGCCGCTGCGCATCATCAAGTGCGCGGACCAGCAGGCGGGCATCTTCCTCCACCAGAAGCTCAAGATGGGTTCTTCCTTTGCTCTTCCCTTCCTCTTTCCCCTTTCCCCCTCCCTTCCCTTCCTCCTGCCTTCTTCCTACAAGTACAATGGCTAACGATGCCTTCGTTGCGCAGGTGGCAGGCCCTGAAGGAAGCCTTCTGCGTGCGGTGGGGAGATGATGGTGCATCAGTGCGTCCCCTTCCTTTCCTCGTCTTCCTTTGCGCCACGCTGATCATCCCCCCGCGCTACGCTAGGTTGAATTCGGCAACTGGGCCATTCAGCGCTCTCTCGAAGGTGCCACAGGCCATGAGGAACGCCGTAAGATCGCCATGTTTATACGGTATGTTATCTGCCCCCTCCTTTCTTCTTCCCTGCACGAATACTGATGATCTCACTGCACAGCGGCCGCATCGTCAACCACACGACAAACTGCTACTGGTACTACGTCCTCCAGAAGGCGCTCGCCCACCTTAGTATGGCGGTGTGATGTATCACCAACCGCTGATGGGTGGTTTGGCCGTGATACTTCAAAACCTCTAGTGTAGCGGTGGCCCTGATGTATCACCGTACAGTCATTCTCCCATAATAAATAGTCAGTGCCACAGTGAGGGAGTGCTCTCGTTGCTGTAGCCCACGACACCCAAGATCTTTCGAGACTGCCATTACAAATTTCCTTTTTTGGAACACATCTCGTCGTCGCCGACAACGATGAGCAAGTCATGTCTTCAAAGAAAAAAGCGAAAAATACAAAAAAAAAACGGAGTGTGTGCCTAGAGAGTATATATGCACGTTGATAAGCCAGTAATTGGGCCATGGTTAGATACACATAATTTTGCGTGTTTCTGATCGTGCTCATTGCTGAAACTGTTGTTTCTATTCAACAGTACTGGTTCCTGGTAGCTGTTGGGCGAACCACAGAGAAATGGGTGGACGTTCTAAGGAATTAGAACGTCCATTGGCTAGTCTCGCCCTGAAAACTGTAAGGGAAACGTGCAGCTGAATAATAAGTCAAGGAACTTCTTTTGACTTGTTTCCAACATCCACTTAAGCAACGGAAACGGGTCAAGGGAACGGGAGTTGGCAATGTGTTGTGTTGTGTTGAGACGCTAGGGGAGACGCGCTTGGTCACGAGTGTTTCGGTTGCCAGAGTTGCCGTTTTCCATCGAATGCGGTGATTGATGTGCTCAGAACCTATATAAGAAACACACAAATAACCCCACTTGACTCGAGAGCGGCACAGAAACAGTCCAGAGGACTGTTCCAACAACCAACAAACAAATCAAACGGCAATATATGCACGTTTCCAAAGATCCCGACGAGTTACAGCCCCTAGTACAGGGCCTTGTAAAGGTTGTAGGGAGAGGTTTCATATCTCAAAGAGATAATAGAGCAAACTGCGTAGAACGTGTTTCTAGACACAGTGGAAACATTGTTTCCAAACAAGATAGATTTATAGCTTCGCAGCGTGTGTGTGGGTGTGTCCAAGCGACAGAGAAACAAGTCCCGTAGACTCAAGTAAGGCCCCTAGTTTATAGGCCAAGAACGTTCACAGAGCTTTCCCTAAAGAGGTACTTTCTGAGCAACGCCAGCAGTCATGTTTCCAAAGTTTTCCCTTGACGGTACTTTCTGAAACCCGCTCCACAAACAACAACAATAATGTTTCTTTCAACAGAGTCCCAGATCCAACAGATTCTCAGAGTTCAGACAGTTTCCACGCAAGGCCCAAGTGCGTTTCCAGAATAATATATGATTCAGAAACAATTAAGATTTCGACTAATAGTGCTACTCTATAAGAGTGCGTTCGCCGAGGATCCCAGATCAACCCAATGCGCAAGCGTATAGCCTACTAGTTCAGGGGAAGATGCTGTGTCCATCGTAGAAACACCCTCGGATACTTATACAACAGCCAAGACACTGTTACAAAGCCCAAAACACAATCCCAATGAGTCAAAAGTCCGTTTATCCGTCTCTTTAACTGTGTTTCTGTCAGTTGTTCTTCCGAGCGTCGCCTCCCATTGGTTCCCAACTGCGAGCACGCCATGTTCCCTTGCCAATTACGAGGCAGGAACCCGTCAGCAGCACCCCTGTATTATTCAGAGGGTGTATCGATCACCAATAGATCGGCACTGCATCTCATTCGACCTGTTTTCTGCTTCAACTCAAGTCTCCCCTTGGTTCCAAGCATGGAACTTGATAATACTCCTTTGTAGTCTTTGGTAGATACCCGTTTCTCTAGGGTTTCCCAGAAAGGGTTCTTGAGAACAAACCTTAGAATGCCTTTTGAGTTGTGATCCGGAGCCACAGAATAGCTGACCACCTGTTTCGGTGTATCTGCATTCGATGGAAACCGGCAACTCTGGCAACCGAAACACTCGTGACCGAACGCGTCTCCCCTAGCGTCTCAACACAACACAACACATTGCCAACTCCCGTTCCTTTGACCCGTTTCCGTTGTTTAAGTGAATGTTGGAAACAAGTCAAAAGAAGTCCCTTGACTTATTATCTGGCTGCACGTTTCCCTTACAGTTTTCAGGGCGAGACTAGCCAATGGACGTTCTAATTCCTTAGAACGTCTACCCGTTTCTCTGTGGTTCGCCCAACAGCTACCAGGAACCAGTACTGTTGCATAGAAACAACAGTTTCAGCAATGAGCACGATCAGAAACACGCAAAATTAAGTGTATCTAACCATGGCCCAATTACTGGCTTATCATCTCCCCCATTTTAAAATCTTGATCGCCCTCGGTCAAGCGGTTGAAGACTTCGGCAATGATACCCCGCGTTTCTGTTGCGAAGCCATAATCTCATGGCCTGTCACTTATGTCCAAGTGCCGAGGTACCCGCCGGCATCCAAAATAGAATACCGGATCTGCATGACGTGATCATGCCTCGGTTCCTCAAGACGCCGATCACGGATGCCCACATAGTAGTAGGTCCAAGTGTCCGCCTCGGTTCTACATCCCCGAATGACTACAAAGTCGTTTCCCGCACCGTCTGTTTCTTCAAAAGTTCTGTTTCCAACTCATGTTGGACTCAGACTTGTAATCTCCGCCGTCCCTGGCGCTAGAATTGGCTAATTATAGCCAATTCAAATTAGAAGCTCAAAACAGAGTTTTGGAATATGTTTTATTCCAAAACACCCATTTCTAGGTTCTTCCACAGCCACGGCAAGTTCCCCGCAGCAGCACCTGACTTGTGAAAATTTTCACAAGTCCTTGCTTCCCACGCTTCTCGCTTCCCGCCACCATGTCTGCCGCTGACTCCAACGACTTTGCCCCTCTCACCGATGATGAGTGCGCCTCCAACACTTCTGGTACTCCTCGCCCCGGACTCTCCCACGCTCGTCCCTCGCTACGACTTCTCATACTACGAGTTCGAAAGGAAGGAGAAGGCACCCTCCTTCAAACCCCATGCCTTCTGGATCGCGCTCTCTTCTGCCGCTGGACGCCTGCTGGCCAAACTCTCGGTGGTCTGCCGCAACCCTAAACACGAGATAGACGACAAGATGGCCGACGACATCGTCAACCAGGCCTTGCCCTCTTTTGTGTGCCCCATCTCATCCCCTTTCTTTCCTTCCGCCTAACTTCATCCCGGATGCAGCGCCTGGCCGCCTCCACCCAAGTGCGAAGGGCCGTGTTCCTCCCGACATCACCATCGCCCTTGCCGGCATCCAGTACCTCACCGTGGACAACCCCGCTGTTTCCAGCGAATGGGAGTTCTTCCCATTCCCTCCGAGCGAAATAGTAGGCCTCCCTTCTTTTCTGCTCCCTTGCTTTTAGAGGAACCCTGCTAATTCTCCCGTTTCACAGATCCCCGCCTACCCCCTAGGCAAAAGTCCACCGCGCGCTGCGACTACTGCAGATTCTCCCACCAAGGATCAGATCAACAATGCTCCCCATCTAAGCAAGATCGCCCACCCAACGAAACCTGCTTCGGACGTCGCGGCCAGTCCTCCTCCTGGAAATACTTCGGCCCCCAAACCTGCTACCCGCCAAGAAACATAAGTCCAAACCGCAGTGAGTCCGTTTCCTTCCTCATCTCGGTTCCATCTCACATCTCCCCAGGCTGCCTAAATCTCCTGCCGTCATCAACGATGAGTCTAGTGAGGATGAGGAACCTCCCACAAAGGTAAGTCTCCCATCCCCTTTTTCGTCTCTCCAATTTATTCACCGTCCTCTCCTCGTCCCTTCAGCGCACCAGGACCTCAGTCGGAGGAAAGGGAGCGGAACCCAGCACCTCCAGCATGTCTGGACGTCTGCGTTCCTCGAACAAGTCGGAGACCGCCGTGCCCAAACCGAAGAAGGGTCTGGTATGCCCGCTTCCACCTTCTCCTTTTATTCCACTACCCAACTAATGTTTCCATAGGGATCTGTGGACGAGCAAGTCGAGTCCATGATCCCTGAAATCCGAGAGAAGATGCGGGAGATGATGGTAGAGAAGAAAAGCAGGGTTTCCGTAAGTGCTGTCTTCGCCCTGCCTCTCCAACCTAACCTCCCCTACTCAGGTTACATCCGCCACAACGCGACTCGCAACACCCTGACGCTTACGCTCTCCGCGTTTCAGGGACACCGAATGTATATTCCCAACAACACGTTCTTACCCGCGCTACTGCCAAAGGAAAAGGGCGAGCTCCCCAAAGAGCCCCTTGTCGAACTTGTTCGCTTTTCAGCGATCGAGTATGAGCAGGTTCTTCACGTGCGTCTCCTAATTTATTCTCTTCCGCTCTCTCTTCTCAGTCCTCCTCAGCCTCCCAGTGCATGTCTGCTCTGCCTGATGTACGGCATCACATGCAATCCAACGGTGTTCGGCCTTGCCTGTATGCACTGTAACCAGAAGAAAATGCACACGCTCTGCGACCACACTTGGCACACCGACAAAGTGCGTGAAGTCATGGGCGGATCGAGGAGATACACGGCATTCTGTTCCCTGACGGTAGGTCCCATTCGTTTCCCTCCCTTGCCTCCTTTCTGACTTCTCCTAGCTCCCATCGTAGCTAACATTATCCCACACCTGATCGACCAGGTTTCCACCGCACGCGAGCTCTACAGCTCTTTGCGTAACGATCTGACCGACGTGCTTCACGCTTTCTTCTCCAGTGTCCGCAACTACATCGCTGTTTCCGGGGAGGAAGTGTTTCAACAGGAGTTCAAATCGACCCTCCCGCACGCTACCGCTCGCAGTCAAATCAACTCCCTTATTCACGCCTTTAACCATTACCACGACCCGAAGACGGTGCATCTCCCTCTCAAGCCGTATGAGCTCTCTGACGACGAGAAGGACAACGCCAGACCTTCCAAGTCTCCTAGGAAGGTCACCCTCAAGGTGAAGGAGGCTGCGGAGGAGGAGAAGGAGGACGGGGAGATGGACGAGGATGCGGAGGGCGAGGTGGACACGACTGTCAAGCGGGAGCCCGAGTCCTCCAAGTCGTCGCCTCGCAAGAAGCGCAAGCGCACTCCGAGCGAGTAGACGAGCCGCCTGTTTCCCTACACCGTACGTTCTTCCCCGTTTCTCTTACTCCCATCCTCTGACCAGGACTCGACCCTAGACATATGTTGCATTTATTCCGTTTTCTTGCATTCCCCGGTGCGGTAGGTATCGCGTAGATAGCCTACACACACGGGTTGAAATAAATACTGTATATTGTCCTGTATCGAGTTGAAAAACAACTCATATTGATAAAAATATCATTGTTTCCCACTCTCCTGCGTGAACGGTCTTAAGATAATTCCGCCTTAAGTCAAACACGGAAACATCCCAAGGTCTGGAAACGCAGGACTTATAGCAGATTTTTCTGTTAAGTCCCCTGTTTCTACACGTTCAAGTATGTTTCTACACTTGCACCACGTCGGAAACCAATTGTTTTGCTGGGCTAGGCGTGACTCTTAAGTACCGCACTGAAACCCCCCAAGCTGCAGAAACATCTGAATTGGCATTTTTACGTCCAAATGCTTTGTTTCCATACTTCGGTTTTGTGTTTCTGCGCGACTTGAAGTTAGAAACACCTTATCCGGCTAAGAAGGAACACAGCCGAGCTCGAAGGAGCAATCTCCACTAGCCGACAGATCATCAATATGTACCATTTCTGGCCGCAAGTCAGCATCCTTTCCATAGCTTAGAACTGCTAAGGTAGGCTCCTAACTCTAATTCAGGAGAATATGCGTCATCCTCACTCCAGTGGCCATATTTCTGCCTCCAGCCTCGCTGTTTTCTCTGTACCCAGGTTTTCATTGAAACCTGACCCCTGACTTAGGAACCGGTTTCAAAGAAAACCCAGTGATGGATCCGAGACCACCATGCGGTACTCTCCTCCATCCATCGATTCCAGTCTCTACAGCTTTCCTTTTACAGGATATTCCGCATTCTCGGACATTAGTCCATGCGAGAAACATGGATACCCCATTCCTCTTCGGTCGTCTCGGGCCAGAAATGCGTGTTCCCCGACCACAGGTGGTGCGGAAACACGCAAGAATCGCGAAAATCGTTTGCCGACATTCGGATCCTATCTGCCTCTCCCCCATTTTAAAGAACTCACTGTCCCCAGTGAGCCGAAGTATCGCCCAGAAACACCTTAAATGTTGGTGTTCCTCTTGTACTTCTTCCCCAGTCTCGCACCCCATATCACAGAAACAGCAATCATCGCCCGCCGCCGCCGATATATTGACTACGACATGACCCAGATTACTACTCCCACCACCGAACCGTTCGCTATCCCTCCTGGTTTGGAAAAAGGCGTGGAAACAGCTCAAACGCAAGAACAACATTCCCATGATCCCATACTTACGATTCAACCATTCGACGGCAGCCAGAAACTGTGGTGCGTTATCGGTCACAAATTCCTTTGGACAACCCCATCTACAGATAATGTTTTCCAGAAGAAACCTTCCTAGTTCCGAGGTGTTCTCAGACCTTAGGCCTTTAGATTCCAACCAACGGCTGAGAGAGTCCCACGCAGAAACAACATATCGATGTCCATTTGATGGAACACCCATAATCATGACGTCTACGTGGACCTTCTGGAACAGACTAGGCGTCATAGTAGGAACAGGCGGTATTCGCAACAACTCCTCTTGTCGAACTTGGCACATGTGGCAGGTTTTAATATACCAAGCCACATTGCACTCGAGTTCTGGCCACCAGAAACGTAGCTCGATCAAGGATTTAGTCGCAAATACACCTCGGTGTCCCAGACTATCATGCGAAGCCTTCAACATGTACATGCAATGTTCTTTATCCACCACCAGTTTGTGTGCAGAATTAGCTCCTTTCCGGAATAGGCGCCCCTTCTTGTCAACGAAGAAACACCTAGCATACACCATAAAGTTACGGTACTGCTTGTCTGAGAAACCTTCTGGCCGTTTGGCGACCGGTTTCTTAAACCATTCCTTACAGCTCTTTGCGGTACAACAGGCGCGGCACCTTTTTTTTTTTTTTTTGAACTTTCCACTAGAACAGCCACTGGGGGGGTCAGTTTTTGTCAGAATCCCTTGGAAATAGGGGCGTTAGAATCGCACTGCAGATCCGCAGGCGACCAGATACCGGCTTTTTGATCTGATTACATAATGAAATTTCTTCCACAAAATCATGGCTTTGAGCAGGAACACTGTAGCACTGTGAGTCCTGGCCCGATTGACCTAATTCCTGGATATGTTATGTATCTGAGGTGGGACTTTGGGACGGTCAACTCTTATCAGCAGTATGTCGACCCATTGTGATTTGGCACACACTTTGGTGAGGTAGATATTTAAGCCCTACTATATCTAGACTACTATAAGACGCGTTGGGTAATATTATACCTGTGAACATTCAGGACCCATAGCCCCACCTCAGATACACAACATATCCAGGAATTAGGTCAATTGGGCCAGGACTCACAGTGCTACAGTGTTCTTGCTCAAAGCCATGATTTTGCGGAAGAAATTTCATTATGTAATCAGATCGAAAAAGCCGGTATTCGGTCGCCTGCGGATTTGCAGTGCGATTCTACGCCCCTATTTCCAAGGGATTCTGACAAAAACTGACCCCCGGTGGCTGTTCTAGTGGAAAGTTCAAAAAAAAAAAAAAAAGGTGCCGCGCCTGTTGTACCGCAAAGAGCTGTAAGCTTTTCCAGCTTCGCATCCTGGTTTTCTACCAGACTCTGTCCTGTCTTTCTCAGGATATTCTTCCCGTTTCTGAGGATCGAACTTGAACGCATCGGGTGGTAAACATCGGTTCTTCCTCACGGATTTGACTCATAATGAACTGGGGCATTTCTAAGCCTTTCGACTTGAAAGCCTCTCTAACCAGTTCTGCGTCTTTCCTGTGTTCCGTGTACGAATCCCAACACAACTGTTCAAACTGATCCATGGGAACATCCTCCACACTTGTTCCTCTATGGTCTGGAGATACCCTCCGCGCGTATCAATATCACGCTTGAAGTCAACGAACTCGTAAGGCTGCTCAATGTCGTGGTCCCATTCCTCATGTTCCTCAGGAGACGGATTCTCATCGAAAACCATCCTCTGGGCTGGGATATTCGGGATCACCAGGCTGTTTCAGCCTTCTTGACAAACCGTCCGGCGAGAACGTAAGTCCTTTCACATGTTTCAACGTAAAATGGAACATTAGAATCTCCTCGATCCACCTGTTGATTGTGGCGTTGGGGCCCATTCCCGGGTTGTCTAGCATCCCTTTGATGTACATGGCATCCGTTTCCACAACCAGTTTCCGGCAACCCAGCAGCCAATATTGCATATGCGTGAGCGCACGCTTCAGACCATACAGCTCGTGTTTAGGCTGAGAGAAACAAGCCTCTCTAGCATTTAGAGGGATCGATGCAAACTTAGCATAGTACCGGATTTTTGGATTAACAGGGTCCAGTTGATAAACCTCTATTCCCACCACTATCCAAGACGTATCCGCTGCCAGCACTATATCAGAATCCCACTCATAGTTGAGTGGTTTCAGTGCTTCACAGTTTTTAACCGCCTCTTTCAGCGCATCCATAGACGCTTGGGTTTCGTCGTTCCATTCGAACTCGACCTCTGCCCATAGCAGTCTGGTCAGATGCCTCGCCTGCACCGTGTAGTACCGAATGAACATTCTCATGGTCCCTACTACCCCAGAAACTGGTGCACTTGAGAAACATCCTCTAAGGGAGGCCATCTCAAGATGACTCCAATCCGGTCCGTAGTCGGTTTCCGACCTTCGAATGAACAAGTATGGCCTACTACCGCAAACTCGTTTTTGCACAGAATCACCTTCAACGCCGAGATAGTGCCTCCACTATACTTCAACCGTTGGGCAACTCTGTTCAAGTTCAAGAAATGCTCCCATACGAAACACCGTATTCCTGAGTTCTCAGGTATAACCTCATAGTTTCCATCCTTATCCTGGTATCTGCTACCAGGACCCCGAATAGGAACATCGTCGATGTAAGGAATAGTAACATGAGGAATTTCCTCCCATAGTATGAAAGTAATGTCATCGTGGAATATGGGAACCGAATTGGTCCATCCCTGGGGAAGTTTGACTAGTCTCAAGGCCCCAAAGGGCATCTGAAACGTAGTGTAATCCCGGGATCCCTCAGCCAAATCCCTGTGATCGTAACCAGAATACAAGTCGAACACAGCTCCGCATGCCCTTCCTGCGCAGTGGCTTGCTAGCTCGTCTGTGGCTGGTGGTAACCCAGAATGCGCTATGGTAACCGTATTCAAAGGTTCCAACGCATGTACCAGACGGATACTCTTCCCATCTTTCTTCAGAACTCCAAAGAATTTTGAACGATAGGACAAGTTCGAAGGTTCATACACTCCTGCATCTATTTCTTCTTTATCACCGCACAGAACTCTGTGAGTTGACTGCGTGGAATGGGAATTGATTTCTCAACCCATACCGCGTGTTCAACCGTGGGTATCTCCACCGGTGGAAACTGATCGTGTTTCCACGTTCCCCGTTCATCATCATTCCAGGTGAACACTTCATTCTGGATCGTAACCATATGATGCATGAGTTTTCCGTTCCTCCGGCCACAGAAAATCCTCTTCGTGGATTTTATCTATAGCTTCCATCTGTTCCTGCGTGTATCGTCCAGTAGGAACGAAATCACCTGGGTTAGGAGACAGTTTAGGGCATGTCCACAAGCGGATCCCCAATTATCTGCCATTTAATCCTGAACCTTTCTGGTAATTCCGCATACACTGGTCGTGTTTTTAACGCGACAGGTTTATATTTCTTCCCTGCGAAGCTGTTCAGGACTGGTATTCCTGAACTGTCAAGTTTCTCAACTCGCTCCGAGGAAGGATCATCACGGAAACACATGTAGCAATTCAGCTCCAGTGCCCACCGTATGTTCCTTTGTGCTCCTCCCAGCCTCTTTCTGATTCTTGTGTGTGGAATCAGACCCCAGCCGAACCGGAAATTGTTCATTTAGGGCGTAGACCTCATAGGTCTGTTTTTCCTTCTGTTTCTTAACAAAAGTCCCAGAAAACTCTTGTAAGAGTTGTAACCGCAACTTCGTCCTCTTCTAGTTCCAGGCTGTCCAGAGACCGTAACAAATAGGCAGTTCTCAGTTCATCAGCCACGAACTCCCCATTTGTCGGTTCCACATAGCCTTCCACCTGCAACTCTCCTTGCTTATTGAAACTGAACTGAACAGCCAACTCTCCTCCTTGATGCGTTCCCATCAGTTCCTCAAAGAGCCCTGAAAATCCGCTTCCTTCTCAGCACCCGAAGCAGTACGCGCCGGTTTCGGAACTTCCTCTTTGTCCCTAACTTCTTCCACGGTAGCCCTCTGATTCTCTTTCATATCAGGAGGAAACTTGCCTCGCATAAGCGTAGGCAAGGAACCCGTTTCTGAGTATTTGGGTCCGTTATGGTGATCGTTTGCATACCAGAACTAAAGTTCTGGATGTTTGAGCGAGTCAAAATATCAAATGGTCGGCCAAGCAGGATGTCGTATGCAGTCATTTCTATGATGGTGGACTTGTAGATACACATGGATATCACCAAAGGTGAATCGAACATTGCATGCCAAGCCCGCAGATTTTTTCAGCTGCACATTCGCGCTTTGCATGAATATGGTAATGTCTGGGTCCCAAGAAAGACCCAGGCGCTGTGCGATGGAATTTAAGTTCCTCTTAAAGACTCAAGAAATGTATTTATTTCTTAAGATCCTCAAGTGTCCTTAATGCCTCAACAAATCTCTTTATTAAAGGAAAAGATGCATGAAAATCAATTAACTAACAGGTGGCTTACGTAAGCGGGAGCGGTCGTAAGCGTCTCTGTAACAGCAACTGCGGCTTGTTCTGCAGTCAGGTCAGGTGGTCGGATCAAATCAAATGACAGACTTCGAAAGAGGCTCAAGAGCTCAAGAACTCGGACAAAAGCGGCTAAGAAGTCAATATTGGACTACCTAGTACAGAGCGTGGGAGGTAAAACTACTTCCATTCTGCAGATTCACTCCTCCTTATATAGCTTCCTGGTGTTTCCTTATATAGAATCTAGTTCCCTCAAGAAGCGCGCACTTCTTTTGACTCATTCTGACTCACTCTGACTCATTCTGATTGAATCACTTTCCTTATGACTCATTCGTGATCCCGTGATCATTAGTCATAACCGATTACTAATGAGCCTTGAATATTTATTTCTTGAATTTCTTTGCCACTCTTTATTGGGCTTGCGCGCATGTTCTTGTCAAACAAATTTCCTATGGCAGATCCGCGGCGAACAGAAAAAAAATGACTGCCCTCAGTCACTCCATGCGCGCAAGGCCAAGAAAGGACTGCATATTTCGTAGAAAAGAAGCGATATTGACCAAGGTAGTTCAGCAAAGTCAAATCAAAAGTACTTGTGTAGGATATGAGACATAGTCCAGAAAGAGCGATAGGTGAACAGCATGGTAGTTACACATCATCCAAAAAGGAACACACCGCCTTCGTGGAAAATCAGAGTCCTCCGTCATGCGTTTTTAGACTTCTTGGGGGCGATGGCGAGATGGGGGATCGTAGACTCAAGGCGGACTTCACCTTGTGGATAGTCTTGCGCACCTGGATCGCCAAAGTGGTGGGGTGGAAATAGCGAGCGGCCATCTTCAGAATGGTCTCCTGACCAGTGGTCTCGTCGCGAACCAAGATGTATGCCCACTCTTCCGGCTCCGTTGTGCTCGTGATGTCCCATCGATGACTACGTTTCTTCTTTTCCACCATCTTCCAAATCCCTTCCAGCATCCCATAGCAGTCTATTTCATCGCCTTTCTTGAAAGTACGACTGAGCGGCCCTCGCAATTCGAAAAGATCGGGTTCATCTGCGCTGCGCCAAACGAAATCCGGAAAGAGTGTGGTCTTGCGCATCAAGGGATTAGAGGCTGCTGCCGCGTTCAAAGTCTCCAGATGCACGATCATGATCTGGAACAACTTCATCCGCCATACGATCTCGGCATCGGAAGTCAGATCGTTGGGCGGATGAATTCTAATGACTTCGTGGTCGGTGGGATGGATGTCGCGGAGGGGAGGCGCAAGCATCTGGATGGGTCCTGGAGAGAGCCGGCGACAGCGCAAAGCTTCCTCTTCACGAGCTGTTCGCAAGGCTTCAGGGCTTCCAGATTCAAGGTATGCCTCAACGTTATGGAGGTCGGTGTGCTGATCATCTTGTTCAGGGGAAGGCGACCATACAGATCGTTCGAGATCGGGAGGCGCGGATGTGGGTTCGTGTCCATATCTGAACGAATGAAAGAAAGGAAGGTCGGGTATGGTAGCAGACCGAACTTCGTGACAACTTTGAGTCCCAATTTGGTAATGCTTACTAGGTGCTCAGATTTTGCTTGACAATGTATTTGAGGGTGTAGATAGTACAATAGGAAGGCCCTTTAGATATTCCCCGGAGCAAAACATTGAAAATATAAAATATAAAATTTCGCACCAAGATTTCGCCATTCAGTGGCGGTGCTGTGGGTGCGCCTCCATCAATCTCGCTCTAGTTGTCTCCTCGTCACTCCAGACCATGCCAATCAAGCACTGGTTCCGTGAAAGATCGAATGGGAACTGGCGGAAGGCCAAGGACCTGTTTGCTGAATTGCTTCAGCTCTGTCCCCTTCCAACCATTCACTGGCCCTTTTGCCGTGCCGATTGCTACGCGGGTGTCTATCGACTTGGGACCATCAGACTGATTGCCGAGTTTGTAGTGAGGAAGTATCACTCTCACCGTGGGGTTCAGGCCAAGGATTTAGATGTTGCCAGAGCAGAGTGGGACAAAAGAAAAGCGAGAATGGCGGAAGTTTAGAAACCCTAATTTTGAAATTTTTCCACTCAAATTTCGCCATTTTTAACCCTAAATTAAGACCACCTCCGATTTATTCAAAACGAAAATTTTGAAGGGAAACTATACCTACGTTCCTGCTAAATCTCAAATCTCAAAAGGTTTTGGTTGAAATTGCAGCTTGACATGAAGTTTTGACTGCTACCATATGAGAAGGTCTGCATAAATCGCATCTCGGTGCCCGGTGGCGAGATTTGGTGAAGAATAAGTGCGTGGACGGGAGATATCGAGATAGTCAGGGCCTGGCAGAGCATGTTGTTCAACAATCTGGCGATGGATGTACTGTTCTCCCTCCAGATATTCATCCTGTAAACGCAGAAGAAATAAAGGTCATGACGGTCGTGTTCAGAGAATATAAGAGGCATGATTACATCGCTATTAGTCGGAGTCTCTTGGCTTCCGGCAAGGGTCAGGGCTCTTCGCAAACGATCGGGATCAGGTATATAGGTGTCCATGGCTGGTTATTTTGAAAGCAGGGGATTCAACGGATGAAAAAGGCTGAGACAAAAACAGAGGGACGAAAAAAATGTACGTGTTCATCCCTGGCCATGTTTTATATCCTTTGCCTGCAGATCTTCTTCTTCCGTAAATTGCACTTTTGTTTCGCATTTGATGTTGTCTATTTGTGTTAATCCCCGCCAGCCCTGGCCTACTCCAATGTTCTATCTCGCGTAAATTACCCGATTCGCCCTAGTCATCTTCGGAAGATTCAAAATAGCCTTCCTCTTCTTCTTCTTCTGATTCTTCTGTGTTATCTTCCAACTTATTTTGCTGCATAAAACCAATGGTTCCGGGTTATATAGGGCAGCAACCTGAATGCGGCTGTGGGGTTACGTCGGAATAACGTCCCGTCCAACTCCCTCAAGATATATGCTCCACCACGATTCTTTCGTTCCACTTCATATGGTCCAAAATATTTATCATCTGTCTTTTCCTAGAGCTGACCTCCATTTCGATCCCAACGTTTCTTACCAGCACCAATTCACCCTTCTTATATTCGTCTCTCTGCAACTTCTTGATGATCGTCTTTCAAATTGTTGCTTCGATCTAAACCTGGCCTTTTTCAAAGCTTCAGCGGCTCGTTTAATGTCCCTGGGATGTTTTGACAGTTGCCAAATTCGGAGAGTCAATAATTCGGCCGTCGTAAGGCCGGTGCGAAATCCGCTTACCATAAAGGTAGCTTCTGCAAGATCAAAAGGCAATACGGGATCAACTCCATACAATAATTGAAATGGCGAAAAAACCTGTTACCACCCGGCTCACAGTTACTCTGTCTGCGAGTAGTGCGGCTGCGAGCTTCTCTGGCCACATATGAATCTTTCCGCCACATGACTTGGTAATTGCTTCCCTCAGTGTGAAATGTCCTTGTTCCACCACTCCCGAAGCGTGTTTATTATATGGTGAGATTTTTATGTGCTGTATGTTCATATTTTTCATCAATACTCGAAATCCCGCTTTAACTTCAGATCCGTTATCTGTGACCACCTTCCGCGGACATCCATATCGACAATAAATGTGGACCCAGAAGAAATTTGCCAAGTCCTCTGCAGTCTTTGTCTTTAATGCCTGCGCTTCACAGGTTCCTGACAAATCATCTCTTGCCGCAACAATCATCTTATATCCAGCTGCTTCAGGCATCATCATTATGTCGATGTAAATGGTCTGAAATAATACCGCGGGTGTCGTAGAGGTAACCGGTACTTTCCAGTTTCCGAGTGCTCCTAACCTGACATTTATGGCAGGAAGCAATATGATGTTTGATATCGTTATAAAGCTTAGGCCAATAGAATCGGACTTTCAAAAGATCCCAAACTGGCTGAATTCCGCGGTGCCCTAATTCTTCATGTGCTTGCGTGAGTATCCGCAACCGCTTTTCTGGTTCCATGATTACATTCAGAGGAGGTCCTTTCTTGTTTCGTTTTAAAAAACTTCCCTTCATGAATCAAGAAGCGGGTTGCCTGTTGGATGAACTGCGCATGATCCTGGGGCGACTCAAAAATAGGAGCCTCTAAGGTGCTTAGGAAGCGAAAAATGTCCTTGAGAAAATCTTCTTGCCCCTGGCGGGCTAGCATGCAGGATGGTAATGATATCGCTTCATTGGAAACTTCTTCCCAGTTGATCTGTATGAATAAGGCTATTTCATCTAGCCAAGAGTCATCGTCACTTTCAACTGTCTCACCCTCTGCCGGTTCGCGTTGAGAAAGCGCATCAGGTCCCTGAAACTTAGTTGCAGGTACGTGGATCAATGCAAAATGAAACATTAATATTCCCTGGATCCACCGATTTACCGCTGCGTCTGGCTGGAGGTCAGGGTTATTCAGAAGACCTTGAATGTATTTGGCAATCAACCTCCACCTGCAATGTTTTGGCTCCAATAATGTACAGACGCCAATGCCAAAGAGCGCGGTACAGTCCAAACAGTTCCAATTTTGGCTGTGAATATCGGGACTCTCGATCACTCATGGGAATTGATCCATATCTGGCTGGCCTTCGAATTCCACGTTCATCTAGCTGAGACAAAATCATTCCTGCGGCTTCCTTACTCGAATCAACGGACAAGATTATGGCACAGTCGGAGTCATAGTTGATTGGATGCAAGGCTGGCGCAGAGGCAACTAAACACTTGATCCGACTGAATGCCCATTCACGTCTCTCAGTCCATTCGAACTCATGATTTTTCCGATATAGTTCGGTGAGTGGCCGAATAATCTCTGAATACTTAGGAATCCATATCCTGACTGTTCCACATAATCCTAAAAATCACCGAACTTCTTGAGGTGTCCTCAAAACTGGCCAATTCATAATTGCCGATACCTTTTTCATGTCTGGAGTTCTTCCTTGGGCAGAACATTCTTGTCCAACGATCAATGCTTTTGGTCTACAACATTGAACCTTAACACCAGAGAAGGTTGCTCCGGCACATCCGACTTTATGCATAATTCGGTGAACGTCTTGTGCATGTTCCCATATAAATCGCCGGATTCCCGGATTTTCTTCAAGCATTTCTGGCTGGCCATTGGCGTCCAAGTATGCCGTTGCAGGTCCTTTAATGGGTAGATCATCAATAAATATATTGGCAATCCCGGGGATCTCATCACGCAGTATGAACACCATACACTTCTGAAATTCTGCTGGTGAGTTGGTGTATCCCGTGGGCATGGACGTGATCCTCAGCAGCCCTAATGGCGTCATGAAAGCAGTCATATCGCGACTTTCAGGTTCCATTTTTCGGGCGTCAAATCCCCAATATAAGTCAAAGACAGTGTAGCACTGGCGTCCCGCAAATCCTTCCACAAAATCGTCCACAATTGGCAACATTCCTGCATCCCGTACTGAAACTTTATTTAGTGGTTGCAAGTCGTGAACAATTCGGAGCTTCCCATTTTTCTTCAGAACACAGAACCATCGAGATCGGTAAGAAGATTGACACATTTCGTAAACACCTGCCTCCATCTTTAATTTTAAGACTTCAATCACCTTGTGCAGAATGCCAGGCGGAATCGGGATGTTCTTGTATTCCCATGGCACATGCGGTACAGTGGCTATTTTATAAGGCGAGAAATAGTCATCACGAAATGTGCCTCTTTCAGAATCTTCAAACGCCAGTGCTTTTTGATTCAACTCCATTACTCGGACGAATAACTGTTCTTCTTCTTTGGACAAAAACCCATCCTTGTTTATCTCTAGCATTTTTAACCAAGTTTCATTTAATTTTTCGCTTGGTTGAAACGCTGGTGGACGAGACTCAAGAACCGGTAATGTCAACAACGGATCCTCTGGAATACATTGTTTTACTTCGTAATCAGGGGAAAAGGTAGTCGAGACCGGTTTAATTTTCTTGTCAACTCGCTTATACATAGTGAAGATCTCAAAGTTCGTTCCCGTATTGTGAGCAACTTCTATGGGATAAAACTCAGAGTTCTCCCGTGTTGTTGACTCTGATTTTATTTTTGACTTGGACCCTTTTCTCTGATAAAGCGTGAACGATTGATATTCGTTTTCATTCTGGTCGTAAACTTGTACCGGATAAAGCACAAACTCGTCATCTTCTTCAAGCTCTTGCCAGTCTTTTTGCATTTGTTCTTCATTTGTCAACTGTTCCACCCAGTACACTCGATCTTCACATGGCTCGCCATGAAACGCGGCAAAAACAAAGAAGTTCTTTTTCCTTCTTATTTCGATCCAGAATTTTTGTTAGCCGAGTTATGATTGTTCGGAAGGCTAACAGGCTATACCAGATAGCGAATAGGAAAAAGACAGCAATCCTACATACATTGTTTGTTATCCACCTTCCTCCACGCCCCCTGCGTCGTAAATGCTGTACAACCATCCCAACGGTAAGACTCGAAACAATCAAATCACAAAATGAAGGCAATGTCCAGGCCCCCATCCTCCATCGATACCGAATACCAGTTACAACCGACTCGGCGGTACGAAACGCAAGACTCATCCAATTTCGATCTCCATACTGCTGCTGTCGTAATACAACCGTGCCAGCGGTAAGATTCATCCAGATTCTGCTTGAAAACGGTTCGAAGTTCCTGTACCACATCAGCACCTCCGCGGCGAACAGAAAGAGCAACGTACTTTCAAAACCGAATGGGCAACACGAAAGTAATCCCACCCCTGTGACACTTCATAATCCTCTCCATCACTGAATTCGAACATCTCGGAGTCGGCATCAGACTCGTGTTCATCAACAGGAGGGGTCGCCACCGGTGGCGGCATCGGAACATCGTTACCATCACGCAACAACTCGTGATAATCTTCTCCAAATTCGGGATAATTCGCGTCAAGAAATCGAGCGTTGAGAAGCTGGGATACTGCGTAGTCATCGCGAAGGCGAATGGCGAGTAGATTGTGAAGGTTGCTGGCCATTCGAGACCTCCCGTTACGCCGGAGAACATCGAGAACGGTGATAAGCCAGTAATTGGGCCATGGTTAGATACATGTAATTTTGCGTGTTTCTGATTGTGCTCATTGCTGAAACTGTTGTTTCTATGCAATAGTACTGGTTCCTGGTAGCTGTTGGGCGAACCACAGAGAAACGGGTGGACGTTCTAAGGAATTAGAACGTCCATTGGCTAGTCTCGCCCTGAAAACTGTAAGGGAAACATGCAGCCAGATAATAAGTCAAGGAACTTCTTTTGACTTGTTTCCAACATTCACTTAAACAACGGAAACGGGTCAAGGGAACGGGAGTTGGCAATGTGTTGTGTTGTGTTGAGATGCTAGGGGAGACGCGTTCTGTCACGAGTGTTTCGGTTGCCAGAGTTGCCGGTTTCCATCGAATGCGGATACACCGAAACAGGTGGTCGGCTATTCCGTGGATCCGGATCACAACTCAAAAGGTGTTCTAAGGTTCGTTCTCAAGAACCCTTTCTGGGGAACCCTAGAGAAACGGGTATCTACCGAGGCCTACAAAGGAGTATTATCAAGTTCCGTGCTTGGAACCAAGGGGAGACTTGAGTTGAAGCAGAAACAGGTCGAACGAGATGCAGTGCCGATCTATCGGTGATCGACACACCCTCTGAATAATACAGGGGTGCTGCTGACGGGTTCCTGCCTCGTAATTGGCAAGGGAACATGGCGTGCTCGCAGTTGGGAACCAATGGGAGGCGACACTCAGAAGAACAACCGACGGAAACACGGTTAAAGAGACGGATAAACGGACTTTTGACTCATTGGGATTGTGTTTTGGGCTTTGTAACAGTGTCTTGGCGGTTGTATAAGTATCCGAGGGTGTTTCTACGATGGACACAGCATCTTCCCCCGAACTAGTAGGCAATACGCTTGCGCATTGGGTTGATCTGGGATCCTCAGCGAACGCACTCTTATAGAGTAGCATTATTAGTCGAAATCTTAATTGTTTCTGAATCCTATATATTCTGGAAACGCACTTGGGCTTTGCCTGGAAACTGTCTGAACTCTGAGAATCTGTTGGATCTGGGACTCTGTTAAAAGAAATGTTATTGTTGTTGTTTGCGGAGCGGGTTTCAGAAAGTACTGTCAAGGGAAACTTTGGAAACATAACTGCTGGTGTTGCTCAGAAAGTACCTCTTTAGGGAAAGCTCTGTGAACGTTCTTGGCCTATAAACTAGGGGCCTTACTTGAGTCTACGGGACTACTTTAAACTTGTTTCTCTGTCGCTTGGACACACGCACACGCTGCGAAGCTATAAATCTATCTTGTTTGGAAACAACGTTTCCACTGTGTCTAGAAACATGTTCTACGCAGTTTGCTCTATTATCTCTTTGAGATACGAAACCTCTCCCTACAACCTTTACAAGGCCCTGTACTAGGGGCTGTAACTCATCGGGATCTTTGGAAACGTGCATATATTGCTGTTTGATTTGTTTGTTGGTTGTTGGAACAATCTCTGGATTGTTTCTGTGCCGCTCTCGAGTCAAGTAGGGTTATTTGTGAGTTTCTTATATAGGTTCTGAGCACATCAATCAACGGTGAGCATTTTTGCAAGTTCGTATTCGTGGAGCAGTGGGTGGCGAAATAATTTGGTCGGAAAAGACTGCTCACTAATCCTGTATAATTTCCACACAATATCCTCCATGTGTTTCGCCGTTTCAATAGTCGCCAGTCGGACTCCAGCAAATTTGCGAATCACGTCTGCATCCAAAATCCCGGTTGCTTTGAAGGCGAGCTGCCCCTGTAGTACCATTATAATATGCACTGGATTATCCAGAGGTGCACAATGTATTGTACCTGGCTCCAACCAGGCCTAGTGCACATTATAATATGCACCCTGCCCCGTCTATCCTCGGCATCTGACTGCCAGTTCCGGCATCAATGGCATAAGTATTTCTTATTTGTACCTGCTTATATACCTTCTTTATTGGGCTACACATTGATCAACAGCACCTGCCTGTCAATCAACACTATAACAACAATTGATGGAAAGTTCCCAGGCATGTACATCAACTTTGCCATCATTTATCGCCGGCTCTGGGAATTTATTTTGCATTTTGCGCAATAACCAGGGGGTCTCTTGCAAAACTGTAAATACAGCCAAATAGCCCTCGGCAGGCTCTACAACTTTGATTTTGAGTCTATTTTTAGCCAACTTCATCATTTATTGCCAGCTCCGGGAATTTATTTTGCATTTTGCGCAATAACCAGGGGGTCTTTTGGAAAACCATAAATATGGCCAAATAGATCTCGACAAGCTCTACAACTTTGATTTTGAGACTGTTTTTAGCCAACTGCCTTTTTTGACCACTACGCTTTTGGCCCAAAAAGGAAATTCCAGCGTTTTCTGCCTCCCTAGCTCAATTCTTGACCATTTTGGATGATCTAACCAGATAGACCTATAGATTTGTGGTCTTTAAAGCCACCTGAGACACAGTATAGCCTATTAGAGAACAATAATAGGGTGAAAATAGCGAAAATCGTGAAATTACATTCTGATCAAGATATCTTGGGTATATACCCCTGTAAATGACTCATGGACACACTATATTGTGTCTTTGGACTGCAAAGACATTCCTCAGATAGGTGATCTGGTGCTAATAAATAAAAACATGCGCATTTTGGCTATACAAAGAAAATCTATTTGGACCTTACTATGCACTCCTCCATCATGTGAGGCCTTCCCAAAGACACCATTTGGACGTTTCTCATGTATATGGGATAGAAAAGTAAGTAATGCACACCTGGAACGGGGAACACTCCATGGTACAGGGTGATCTTCTTGTGAGTGCTTGTCCACCATGTTCTGGATGCCACAGGGTCATAAACAATGTTCTGAATATTCTTTCCAGTCTAACTGAGCTACATGAATAGTTCTGAATCAAAAAGAGCGCCCATACAGTGAGGGGAACTCCAAGAGTGTCTATTGTCACTTTTTGCTTATTTCGTGAATAGGGCACTATGGAGACCAGATAGGGCAAAATGAACACCACAGATGAAATCAGACAGTCAAAATACACCGGATTATGCTTTATTTGAAGCATTTTGGTCAAGTTTTGGCCAGATGGTGTTTTGAGCTATGGTGAGCATATGGTCTGAAAACTTGCTCTTGAACCCATATGCTCGGAAGCAGCATTCAACCAAAACCTAACCAAATCACTTGAGGTAAAGCATAATCTGGTGTATTTTGATTGTCTGATTCCATTTCTGATCTTTATTTTGCACTATCTGGCCTACATAATGCACTATTCATGAAACAAGCAAAAAGTGTCAAATCACACTGTTGAAGTTTGCTATCAAATATTGTCACAAATTCTGGCCCAGAACTGTTCTTGAGGCTCATTTAGACTAATATTAAGTGTTTTGACAGTAGGTTTGAACCCATGGCAGCCAGAACATAGTGAACAAGTACATCCAAGAAGGTCACCCTAAACCATGAAGTGTTGCTTGTTCCAAGTATTCATGGCCTACTTCTCTATTATATATAGATGAGACAAGTTCAAATGATGAGTTTGGGGAGGCCTCACATGATGGATGAGTGCATAATAAGGCCAAAATAGATTTTCTTTGTACAGCCAAAATGCGATGTTTTTAATTATTAGCATCTGATAACCTATCTGAGGAATGTCTTTGCAGTCCAAAGACACAACATAGTGTGTCCATGAGTCATTTACAGGGGTATATACCCAAGATATCTTGATCAGAATGTAATTTCACGATTTTCGCTATTTTCACCCTATTATTGTTCTCTAATAGGCTATACTGTGTCTCAGGTGGCTTTAAAGACCACAAATCTATAGGTCTATCTGGTTAGATCATCCAAAATGGTCAAGAATTGAGCTAGGGAGGCAGAAAACGCTGGAATTTCCTTTTTGGGCCAAAAGCGTAGTGGTCAAAAAAGGCAGTTGGCTAAAAACAGTCTCAAAATCAAAGTTGTAGAGCTTGTCGAGATCTATTTGGCCATATTTATGGTTTTCCGAAAGACCCCCTGGTTATTGCGCAAAATGCAAAATAAATTCCCGGAGCCGGCAATAAATGATGAAGTTGGCTAAAAATAGACTCAAAATCAAAGTTGTAGAGCCTGCCGAGGGCTATTTGGCTGTATTTACAGTTTTGCAAGAGACCCCCTGGTTATTGCACAAAATGCAAAATAAATTCCCAGAGCCGGCGATAAATGATGGCAAAGTTGATGTACATGCCTGGGAACTTTCCATCAATTGTTGTTATAGTGTTGATTGACAGGCAGGTGCTGTTGATCAATGTGTAGCCCAATAAAGAAGGTATATAAGCAGATACAAATAAGAAATATTTATGCCATTGATGCCAGAACTGGCAGTCAGATGCCGAGGATAGCCGGGGCAGGATGCATATTATAATGTGCACTAGGCCTGGTTGGAGCCAGGTACAATACATTGTGCACCTCTGGATAATCCAGTGCACATTATAATTGGGGTACAGGGACTGGTGTGAAGGCTGCGCGTGAAACAGTAATCTTTCGAAGGGATTCGCCTGCGAACTTACTGAATGATCGTTGGTGCCGTCCCTTCTGGTCATCGGGGGGCCTTGCGTTTGCTGCCGCTTTGTCATCCCATCGCCGACGATTCTGCGCGTGCCCCCTGTTCCAACAATTCCCCCTCGCAAAAATTCTCCTCTTGCGGCAAAGGCTCTGCCTTGAGTGGCGACGGCAGGCTAAAATCCAACGATGTGGGCGACTGCGTGGGATTGGGTCCGGATGAGCTACTGGAGTCAGGCATAAACAGCGCGGATGAATCAAGAGGACCGTCCGGAATTGTGAAAAGATTAGCGACAGGGTTTGGGAGAGGGCTAAGCGGCCTGAACGGTGTTGGAGGACGAACCGCAAAAAACTCTCGGACGTTGGATCTCCTCGGTAGCCATTGCCCCATAGTCGATGAATCGTTGGAGAGATCCATGAACGACGTGCAAGGCTAGCTCGGCAGGCTCGGACCCCTTCTCATCTTTGTAACGTCGTGTGTCGATTTGTCGGAGCGCCCCGTCGTAGGCCCAATAATAAAGTGCTGTGTGCAACTCCGCCATTTCTCCCAGTGGGGGATTGTATTGTGGCACTTTCCGCAGTGGATCAACAACGCTGTCCTCCATTCCCGACGAAGACGAAGCGCTAGAGGAAGCGACACTATATGCACTTGAATTGATGTCGGAATCAATGAAGTCATTTCCCGTGAGTTCGTGAATCCTATTGGAAAAAGGTTCAGCAGTCCAAGCCAAATTGCACACATAATGTGGAGCGCCCACTGACCATTGAGAAATGAGTGGACTCCAGCGAGCAGGTTCGTGAGCGGTTGAATCATCCAGCGGCGCTTCGCGCGAACGCCTCGCAAACTCGAAAGATTCATCGGTAGAATCATGCGGGGACGGCGACGAGCTGGACCATGCTTCCCGAGTAACGACTCGTCTGCGTCGTGAAAAAGCCGGTGGAACCACGCATGCAGCTGCTGAGAGATTACCGGCCCGAAAAACCGAAGGCGGGGCAGAAGTCCGATCAATGGCAATGCGCGGATCAACAGGTGGCTTCTTCTCTTCATCGGTGTCTTTGTTTTGCTTTACAAATTCTTCAAACGCGTGTCGAAGGACTGCCGGCGACTGATTGGGAAGGAGTAGGACATCGGAGGAATTGGATTCCAGCCACTTTATTAAAAGGGCTGGCGAGGTCACAAGAGGTGCGTTAATGAAGTATTGCGAGTAATTTTGACATGCATACGTGCCTTGTCTCTCTGGATAGGTCATCCCATTCAGTTGGTCTGCCATCACCTCCGAAATCCCTTGAAGCGGGCATTCCAATGCCGAGACATGTTGGCGGTCAAAACAATACGGACACGTCCCCATGTCGCTCGTCGAATCCGTATCCTCCAATTCCGGCATACTACCATCACTGTCGGTCGAACTCGAGCTGCCGCGCTCCAGACGCAACACAAACTGGTCACATTCGCGTTCGAGGGGTTCTTCTTTCACACTCTTCCGAACGCCAACAACTGTTTCCAAACCCGCCTTCTCTTCAGACTTAATCACGGTCGGCCTAGAAACAAGCACGGGGTTCACCGTAGCCGGCCTCTCGTTCATCGAATCGTTCTCGCGGACGGCATGCATACGGAACATATTCTCGGGCAGCTCCTGCATCCAGTAAGCTTCTTGTCTCCAATCCGCCCAGTGTGTGCTTACCAGATCAACTTTCGCCCGTTTAAAAAGAGGAAGCATGGGCGGCCGTTCTTTCGTGGCGTGCTTCGGGAACATTACTTCTCCCTGTTCAAGAGCACCTGCTGGCGTCATGCCCACCATCGCCGCCTTCATTCGTGCATCTGATGGATAGCAAAGTTCCAGCTGCCACACCTTCTGCGGGTCGTTAGGCGCGGCCAGGTGGAATGTAAACTCGTGGCAAGCAATGGTGTAGGGTCAGCCGGTGTGATGCGGGTCGTTGAGGCTTTACCGCGCTGGAGGTGAAGCGCACACGGACATTGAGTCCGGCACTGCTATGCGAGCAGTGAGCGCTAGGGAGCGCTCCTGCGAGTATGGCACTCGGGTCGTGTAGACCGAGATAGACCCCTGTAACGCGAGGGTCGCGGAGCAGTTGTACGGTTGCTCAGCCAGGCAGGGGGTCTAACGCAGAAGGTGGTTCGCCTTGGTGGATCTCGGGCTTCACGACATGAGAGTAGTTGCAAAGTAAGATAAGATTAGGTAAGTAATGATCACGGATCATCTACCTATTGTGGCTAACAAATATATGTATGTACATTAACTGTAAGTGTGTCTCGTAGTGGAACTGCACCGTGTTATATAGTCCGTGTACCGTCACAGAGCCCCCCACACGGGTAGCGTCCACTGCGCTCTTGTAGATTCTACGTCACTCTTGATTTCTTTACACTCCTGGAGGAGGCGAAACCCTAGCCACACGGTTTCAACTTTCCTGCGGTGTCGGCCACTACATGGACGGTCCCATGCCCCACTCGTCGTCCTCGTCTGGGGTCCAGCTTCGCGGCGGGTCGTCCATCTCCTCGTCGACGTCCTGTGTTTGGGTTGACGTGGAGGGGGCCTCTAGCTGTCCTACCAAGTGCAGGACTCCGTTCGATGCAGCTACAGGAAGCGCACTCGACAACAGGTTATGAAGCTCTACCCCTTCCATCTCGCTGGGAGTTGGCGATCTCCGACTTGTTGACCCCGCGCTGGTTACCCCTTCCTCCTCGACGGCAGCTCTCCTAGCTTCCTCCTCCACCCGTATAGCGGTGAGCTCCCGCGGCAGATGTCCCGCTCGATTCCCTCGTCGCACTCTTCGAGGCGCCGTAGGGTCCTCGGGGTTGATAGGCGAGCGGTACGTGCGACCGTCATGTGCAGGTGGGTCCCGCTGAAGTAGGACTGCAAAGCGGCGAGGAAGAGTGTCCGTGTTAGGACGGGTCGCCAGCCATTCCGCCAAAGACGATGGTCCCATCCCCTCTGGCTGCGGCGGTCCAGCAGGCAATGACGCCGACGTGAGGGACCCCGCCATTGAAGCTGAGGGAGCTAGTCGACTGGCTAGCGGCATGGGATTGGGTCCTTGAAGTCGCTCGGCCAGGGTGAATGGTTGTGGGGCTCGGAGGCGGTCTGAGAGTGGGATGGAGGGGTTGGAGAGTCGCTGCTCCAACAGAACCTTCGCTGTCCTCGCCGAGGATGAAGATGGTTCGGACAGGCGATCCTCTAATGAAGGTGAACTCTTCGCCTTCCCTTTCCCTTTGTCGCGGTACTCCGTGTTGAAGCGAGCGGCGACTCCCTTCCCCTTGTCCCGCATAGACCTAGGTTCCGTCAGTGGTGGGCGCGCGTTCGCACGAGGCGGCACTACAGCCGGCACGGGTCTCTTGGAAGGGGGGGCAGTCTCGTTAAGCATTGATGAAGCACCGGCCCCCCAGTCGAGTTCGGATTGGGCCCCCCCATCCCGGAGCAGCATTCCCTGCGCTCACGAGTTCTCGAGGGGGAGGAGACAAGGGTCGTGGAGAGGGTTGTGCTCCCCTTTCCGGAGCAGCAGCGCTTGCGCTCACGGATTCACAAGGGGGAGGAGACAAGGGTCGTGTTGTCGCCCCTTCCGTCGATCTAGGCTCGTCGCTCAACGCCTCCGGTTCACCCATAAGGACATCATTGCCGTTGTCCTCGTCCCTCAGCCATACATCCGTGGTGTATAGCAGGGCCTCGTCGAATTTGCCGTCGAATCGGAATGCTATCCTCATCTTCTTCCACACCGCTCCCAGCGCGCCGAACCCTCGCCTGCCGGCGCTGACGTCCGCGAACTGTACCCAGATCAATCCTTGCGCGCGAATGATAGACGAGGGCCTCGCATTGCTGTTGTAGAAAGCATCACGCGTAAGGACCTGGAAGGTTTGTGCGGAGATGTCGTCGCTGATGTCGGCGATGGTGACTACATTCGACGCAGGGTTCTCCACTTCGAGGTTGGAGATCTCCATCTCATCCTCATCATCCCCGGAACCATCCTCCGGCCCTCCGAATTCTGGTACGGCGAGCAGAGTACTTCCGTGCGAGGCAGCCTTGTCGGACTGGGCGCTTCTGCACGTTTTCCACGGTCCCTAGTCTCTCCCTTCTCCGTAGGATACATCCAATACGAAGGTTTCTTAGGTATCCAGTGATTGCCGGTTTCCACGAAGAAAGGGTATAGAGGGACCGGCGACCCGAATCTTTCCCAGTCCACTACCCCAGGAGGAGGCACGAACTGTCCAAAGAATAGGTGTCGCCCCAGAGCTCAGTCATACCAGCAGTTGGTCTCCACGTTCACCTTCTTCCCTCGGTATACCCACGCGCGCTCGTCGTTAACTTCCGACAACTCCCACTTGTCCCATTTCCCATTCCAGTTAGCAGGGATCGTCGGGGGAATGATCCAGGGAACGCGGTCCACATTGAGAGTCCGTCTTTCTATGGGTCGCGCGGCGAGATTGTCATCGGTCACTGCTGGCGGCGGTCGGATGTATACCGGAGGGGGAGGAGCTCGGAAGACTGCTTGCAAGTTCCCGATCCGCGACGGCCCAGGTGCTGCCTCGGGGTTGGGCGCTCCTGTGTCGAGACGCAATCCTCCCATCCACGATCCATCCTCCTCGTCCTCCTCCTCTGACTCCTCATCCTCGTCGGAGAACTCCGGCGCAGCTACGGGAGCACGCACGGTAGCTGTCATATGAGCGCCAGGTCTCATAGGAGGGCCTCCTCCTCTCGGAAGAATAGGGGCCGACGGCTGTCGCGCACGGGGAGTCCAGGGAGCCAGCGAAACCATATGGAGGGAAGCAGAGCGAGCTTCGTCCTGAGGTAGTGACGGTACGTGTCCACCTCTGCTGTCACCAGATCTGAATATCGCATCTAACTGCCCTTGCGCTTCGGCCAATAGCTGATACTCGTTGTGGCGGACAAGGTAAACGATGTCAGTACCAGCAGCAAAGTCATAGAAAGTCAACGCTTCCGGGACTGCCAAACGAATCTCCGAAGAGCTCAAAGGAAACTCATGCACGATGAAGCACGGGACCTTCTGTTGCATCAGGAGCAGGACCCCTTGCTCACACATACCGTTGACCCAGAGGCCGATTCGATCGTCATCCGCGGCTGGGAGAGTGAGGCATCGCAGGTATTGGACGTCCACGGGGGGGAATCTCCTTTGCAATTCCACCATCATAATCCAGGCTTCCATTTCCCGAAGACCCCTTTGGTAGGCTACGCCCTCATCCACCACGTCATCCCACTTCCGTACTCCTAGCAGCGACTGTAAACGCGCTTCGGAGCAGTAGGAGGGTCGAGAAGCCCAGGTGGTGGAGCCTTGACGGAAACCGGCCTGGAGGTGGCGAAGGCGAATGTCTTGGAGAGCGCGAACCCCTTGTAGGCTTTGTATGAAGTTCATATCCCAGACGCCCTCTGAAGCGTTACGGGGTGAGCGGATCCATCCTTCAATCAACGGTTTGAAAGCCGGATACGATAAGTCGGAGACAGGGACCAACGCGACACGACGGATGAACGGCCAGTGTGAAGTTGCTTCCAGGAAATATTGCAGACTGTAGATACAGTCATGCTTGCCGGAGTGTCCGTCGTATCTCCTCTGTGAGACGTCCAAGGAGGCACGAGTCGCCGGCTCTGGAAGGCGCTCACCCGGTAGGAAGGGGAGCTGCCTCGAGTTCGGCGACCATAGCTCGAAGGTTCGATCCCCGATCTTCACGATCCTCGCTGACAAGCAAGGGAACTGCTTCAAGTCGAAGGTCATGGCCGAGTTGATGTTCGGTAGGTCGTAATACCCTGCAGTGCAGGACAGGCGAGAATGGCTGTAGGAGGGGTTGTTGGAGGAAGACATTATTCAAGTAGTACTAATAGGTAGGAGCCCTGAATGTAGTTACGCGCTCACAAAGGAGGAGCAGCGGTATTTTAATTCTGGGCAGGTGAAGGGAGAGAGAGAAAGAAACTTGTTGTCGTGTCACTGCACACGTGGCTTTTTCGCACGCACGGCCCAAAGCGCACGGACCTCCATCCTGACTCGTTCGGATCCTGCCTGATCGGAGTCCGTCGGCCGACCAGCTCGCAACTTCTAAGTCAACTTATGAAGTTGGAGATACTCTCGTTTCAGCGCAGGCGCGTTCCTCAGATCTCTCTCGGAGACCCAAGTATCATCGGCTGGTCCGTATCCTTCCCAGCGGACCCGGAACATCCTCTGGTTGCTGTTCTTCCTCGGGCATACCACATGCCCCAGAATAGCCTCCACAGCGTACTCTTCCGATGCTTTTAAATATTCCCGAGTATCCAGGAGTTTAGTCTGTTCGCCCAGCTCCTCCTTAGACATATGATACTTGCGCAGATGTTCTAAGTTGAAGACCAGGTGCATGGGGTAGTTATCCGGTAACCGCAAGCGGTATACGACCGGGTTTATCCTCTCCATGACTTCGAAGGGGCCGATAGTGTGCTGCACTAGTTTACGGCCTGTGCCCTGCACATCCACCAACTCCAGCAAGTGAGGATTGACCAGGACATAGTCACCCTCCTCAATACTCTCCACAGGACACCTGCTTTTATTATAAGCGCGAGCCTGTCTCTCTTGTGCCAGCACTACTGCGTCCCTCGCTGCCCTCCTGTGACTCTCTAGCGCCTCTATAAAGTCCTCACCTTTCTGACTCGGCAGAAAAGGGCGAACTACGGGGTCTCCTCCAGGGTTAAGTATTCCAGCGGCCCCTCTAGGGTGATAGCCGAATAGGAGGAAGTTGGGGCTATATCCAGTAGACCCGTGCACGTTCGAATTATAGGCGAAGGCAATCTCTCCCAGCCATTTGGCCCACAAAGAACAATCTGCAGCGACATAAGCGCGCAACATCTGTTCAATCGTAGCATTGAGGATTTCCGTCTGCCCGTCCGTCTGCGGGTGATGTGCGGAAGACAGCGCCAGCACGCTTCCATATTGCAGAGTGACCGAACGCCAGAAGGCTGTGGCCCAGCGCTTGTCGCGATCCGAGATGATACGCTCCGGCATACCAAAAACGTTCACTATCTTCTCCACGAAGAAGGCCGCGAACCCCTCCTGCGACAGGTTGGTGTGTGTTGGGATCATGACGGAGAATCTGGTCAGCTTGTCCATGATGACTAGTATCGCCGTGAACTTCTTCTTCCCTGACGGGGGAAGCCCAGTGATCAGGTCCAGGGAGACCGTAGCAAAAGGACGAGGGGGTATATGAGCGGGCCTTAATCCACCCATCTTTTGTCGATGGTCCACCTTGATCTTCTGGCAAACGTCGCACATAGAGGCAAACTCGTCCGCGTCCTTCGTTAAGGTCGTCCAGAAAAATAGTTCCCTCAGTCGATTGATGAACTTGAACGGACCAGCGTGGGCACTCTCGTGAGGAGACTTGTGGATCCATCGGAGCACGAATTGAACTTTCGTACGTGGAATGCAGAGGCGATTCCTCCAGTCGGCATCCACGAAGTACAGCAACCCGTCCTTGCCTTTCTGAAAGTGCAAAGGCGTAATTACCTTCTCCGGGCTGGTGGCCTCCTCCATATACCGGTCCCGGAAGTACGGATCTTCCTGGTATCCACGAATGAACTCGTCTTTCACACCGCTTGCGAGACCGACACTAGCAGGTGCGAGCGCTTGTTCCAGTCTTCCTCATCTTTGTCTGGTTTAACCCCTGCCGGATACGTCCAATGGTCTGCTTGCTCGAAAGGGAGCGGGTTATCCATAGCTGCGACGTTGTCGCGCTCCTGGACTTCCTCTCTTGCTCTCATCATCCCTTCCTGATCCGGTGCAGCGATCCCGTCGCGCTCCGTCTCAGTTTCGTGCTCTTCTCCTTCCTCCTCCTTTCTCTGCCTCCTTGTCCGAACTGGAAGCGCGTACTTGTCCACCACGTCCTCCCACCACCAGATCGCGAATGCTGCCTTTTTAGCTGGCGCAAACGTTCCCCGATCTTCCAGCTTCTGCGCTTCCTTCTGCCTCTCCTCGTCCGGGACGATTGTCCCGCAATCTTCGAGAATGGGGGACTCGTGCGGCGGCGCCCTTGGTAGCCTTGACAGAGGATCAACATTCGAGTGTACCCTCCCTGGTCTATGAATGATCCTCAGTCCAGGGTATGCTGCGAACACTGCCCCCCACGCCGCGAGTCTCCTGTTCGCGTTCTCGTACACCCTTGCCCACTGCAAGGCTGCATGGTCAGTTACCAGAATGACCTGTTCCCCCTCTATAAAGGGCTGGAAGCGCACCAGCGCCTCCCTCTCCGTAGCACTGTAATTCCGCTCTGCAGATTTCAGGCTCCGGCTCCAGTAGGCGATTACATGCTCAACGTGCACTGTCGTCTCATCCAACATCCTCCCCCATTGGTCCTCCTTCCCTCCTTCCTCCACGTCCTTCACCAGTGTTACCACCAGTTTGGGCACTACAGCTCCCGCGTCCCAAGCGGCCTGGAGCTTGTCATAGGCTGTCGTCCCTTTCAGGTCCGCTACCTGTATCGGCTGCACTTGTTGCAAACTGGATCCTATCGCATAGTCTGAGGCATCCGTGTACAGCCTGTAAGGCCTCCCTTGTATTGGATGGCCTAGTATCGGAGCGGCTGATAAGGTGTCCTTGGCTTGTAGGAAGGCTATCTCGTGTTCCGCTCTCCACTCCCACTTGGCTCCTTTGGTTAGCAGAGCGAAGAGGGGTTTTACTACGAAGGCATAGTATGGAATATACACCAAGAAATAGTTGATCATCCCCAGGAACTTCTGCAGATCTAGGACTGACGAAGGTCTCGATAGCTGCTGAATGGCCGCTACCTTTTCCTTGTGCATCGACAATCCTAGTCTGGAGACTTTCTGGCCCAAGAGTAGAATCGAGGAGTACCCCACGAAACACTTCTTTGGTTCCAACGTAATCCCAGCTGCTGAGATAGCGCTCAGGACTTTGTCGAGATGGACCAGATGATCTTCCAGTTCTTGGAGAACACAACGATATCGTCGATGTAAACCAGCGTAAATATCCAGAGGAATGGTGCTAGTACGCCTTGCATGATCCTCTGGAAGATGGAGGGTCCGTTCCGTAATCCAAAGGGCATGCGTTTAAATTGCCACAGACCCCTGTGCGATCGGAACACTGTTTTCTCCCTCGCTTCCCTCCTCCATCTCCACTTGGTTGAAGCCAGCCAAGGCGTCAAAGGATGATAGGACCTGCGCCCCGGATAACGCTTGAATGATATCCGATTGTCGAGGATAGGGAATTTCCATCGGCGACGGTTTTTGGCGTTGAGCTTGTGATAATCGACCCGCGAGTCGAGGCTTCCCATTACGGAATACCACGACGCATGGGGCGCCCCACGGGCTAACCGACGGCTCGATCACTTGGCGCTCAAACCACAAATCCATTTGCTTGTCGATGACTTCACGCTTCAGAGGGGAGGCGGCATACATGGGTTCAGAGATGGGTTGCGTGCCAGGCTTAAGAGGAATAGCACTTTCTCTGTAACATGCCCTAAATGCCCCCCGACTCCGAATGCAGCCGAATTAGAGCGCAAAACGGCGTCGAGGCGAGGGCGTATATGTTCAGGCACGTCTGGACCCAGGTTAACCAGTTGCGCCACGTCCTCCGTGCCCCGATCTCTGTCGAACTCCCCTGGCAGCGCTGTGGTCTTCGGACCCCAGTTTTTATCCTCCTCGAGCTGGTCCTTCGTGTCTTCACGTTCTCGTGGCACTCCCTCCGGATCCTGCGTGCGCTGCGTCTCCTTGATCATGCGCGCTAACGCCTCCGCTGAAGCCACAAACTTCTCCTTTTCCTCCTCATTACGGGGCGTGTCCGCGTAATCCGCCGGGTCGTGGAGGCGCCCTACAATGTCACCTGCGCGGATGTACCAAGGGCAGGTACTCGGATTTGCAATGGGCAGGAAGGGCTCACTCGAGTTGATGAGGGTGGACGGTGCCGCCATGACACTCTCGTCTTCCGTAGCTATCACCACCTTCTCCACCATCCATTCATCCTTCCCTTCGAACGGTCCGGTGATGGGGACGTTATGCACCGACCCAGCAGCGACGAGAGTATCTTTAGCAGCCAGCACCGGCAGCGCTTCGAGCTTCTCTTCGCGTCGTTTACGAGCCTTGGAGCGCTGATAGGTCTTTCGCCAGACCCCTGGCAGCAGGCGCTTCATGGATTTCGCCATGCTAGCTTGCCGTATCTCGAAGCCCAGGTCTACGGAATGTGCAGAGGAAGCCACGATGATATGCTGGGAAGATCCTACTTGCACCTCGCAATGGCCGGTAGAAGAGTGTTTCACCCCGAGCTCGTAGGCGGATTGGAAGTCCTCCCCTAAGAGGAGAGAGACTTTCATGTTCCGGACGACATACGCCTCGAGTTCGAAGCGCACTACCTCCCCTTCGGTGGTGACCATGAAGATCGGGCATTTGACATAGCCTAGGACCTTGGCCTGCCCTGTGAGGTGGTAGAGGGACATCCGTATCCCCTCCTTGGGTTTTGGCAGTCCGAGTGCAATCCAGAATTCCTCCGACATCAAGGAGATATCCGCGCCAGAGTCAAGGCGTCCTCGGACTTCCTCGTTTACCAGAGATCCTACGCGAACTTTAACGTGAAGGGCTCGTGCGCCCAGGGATCCTAGACCGTCGGGAAGTTGGCGAGCTTTACGGGCCTCGTAGATGGTAAGACCGTCCTCATCCTTGCTTGAGGGGAGTTCAGCACATGAGCGGTTTTGCGGAGGATCCGCCGAGGCAAGGGAGCAGGGTCATCGCTTTTCACCGCTTTCCCTTTATCCCTGCTCGACTTCTCCTTCTCAAAAGCATCATGTCGCCTACGGTTTCTGTTGAAGCCTCGGTACTCGACGTGAGGCAGCTTTCGCTCCACAGTCTAGCGCGTCAACGACGAGTACGCTTTTACTTATAGGGGCAGGCTCAACTTCACCCTCGAGATAAGCCGAAGACGAGACCTTGGATTCCACGAGCATAGCTACATATTCCCGACGTTCAGCTTCCTCCTCCGCCGGATCCAATTCGACATGTATCAGCATCGCTTGCCTCAGAGTCTGCCACCTGCCGTAGTGCGAGCAGTCCCGTGCCACATGTTTGGGGCTGGTACAGATGTAACATTCTCCATTCGGGGGACGTGAGCTGACTCTCGAATCATCTCGGGTGAAGGAGTAGCCATTGATGGTCTTTCCCCCGGGCCAGTCAGGACGAGACAGGCAGCTTCACGGGAATTTCCCGGGGTAGCGCCTCGCCTCCGATCCACGGCCATGGCTTCCCTTCCCTCCTCGTCCTCCCCTTCTCCCGGCGACCCTTCCGTCTCCTCTTCAACCTCGGCTATATGCGCGCGCGGACGGAATCGTGGGCGGGGAGCAGCGGAAGACGCGCTTGATTCCCGCCAACAGTCGGTCCACTTTGGTCGTTAGCAGCCAGATTGACATAAGAGCAGCTTGACTATGCTGCGCCACCGCCATCAAGGAATCGATAGTAGGGCAGATGCACTCATTGATTTCCTTGTTCCAGTCCGCCGGTTGGGTGTGTATGAGGCGGGAAACAGCAGTAGGCCCGTCGACGTCGTCCGAAAAGATGAAGCTGTGATATTGGGCACGCCGCTGGAAGAAGTCCACCGGGTCCTCCAGGTCATGACCCTTTTGTTTGAACTTCATCTCCTCAAACTCCTTGTTGCGATCACGAATCCACTGGTCGGTAAGGTAGGTACGGCGCAGATTATCCAGTAGATGTGGCCAGTCCTGGCTGAATTCTCAGCGAGATGGCCCCGGAAGTGAAGTCCACCATTTCAACGCACGCTCAGTGAAATGGGAGGGGAGCCATCTGGCTAACTGTCTCTCCAGCAGAGGAATGAGCATCGCCAAGG